>JAVDBV010000159.1:0-20688 GCA_032619315.1 Piper longum
ATATATAATGCATGCTCGTGGTGTGTGCCCACATCATCAACACATCCGAATAAAAAAGACTATACTAAATAAACATACTGCTAAACCCGCAACATTTAAATCGAGACATAATAAAGAAAATAAATAATAACAAATATTAAATAAATAAATACATACAATCATGAATAAATAGATAGATAATAAACACGTAAAAACAATAAATACTCTAACCATAAAATAATAATATTATGTACAATAAACAGAAATGACTAAACACAAGTAAATATTATATATACCTATGTTTGTAGTCATATAAACAATTAAATAAATAAATAAATAATCATTCAATAAATAAATATATATATATATATACAAAAAATTATTTAATTTAATTAATCATGAATAATAATAATAATATCATAATCATCATTATAAGAATACATAATTAAATACAAATAAATAATAACATACACATAACAAAAAAATAAATAAATATATGCAATTTAGTAAACATAAAAAAACTAATTTTAATAAGTAAATATAATGTTAATAATAACAACAAATAATCATGTAACTATTCATCATATATGACAAACATATAAACAAAAATGAACAAATAATAATTAATTAATTAATTAATAATAATTAAATAAAACAATAAATAAAAAAATTTGTCATGGCATCCAATAATGTTAAATCATGTGAATATGCTTCTAAACTAATATAGAAGTTCTCCAATTACCGATAACTGTGTAAGAACGACAAAGACAGTTTGAAAATGTGCTGAACCTAAAACCAAACCAAGCCAAACTGAACCAACTCGCTCTCAGCTAAATACTGGGCGAGGTTGACTAGGCTGTTGAACACAGACATGGACATGGGCTGGCGGACTTGGGAATGACAATGCAAACACAAAAATGGGTAGGCGGACGCAAGAAGGTGGACGCAATCGCGAGTAGGTAGGCCGAAATTGACTTTATAGGCCGTAATCAAGGAAACAAATGTTAAATGGAACTCAAACCCTGAACTCAATCAAGATGGCTCACATGTGCACAATCGAGTGCCGAGATTCTTATACTGCATGCAATGATGTACCCACAAAATTCCAAACGGATAGTAAACGCTGTAACGACATAGATATAGGTCTAAAATTTGGGCTAACATATATAAACAAATCTGTATACCTCAATAGACACTGATAGCTCGTGATCTTATCATCTACATGTCAGGTATACTCAGCCACTATAATATGCTCATACTACCATCTGGGCCCATACTCATAATCTGAAAATTAGTCTAGCTTAAGCTTGCTCGAACAGGCTCGACATTGACCAGAACATGGAAAAACTAAAATTGGGTAAAACCCTAAGCCTAAACCGGGGTTTCAGGATGCACACAATGTAATTAGGGGCTTTTTTAAGCCCTTAATGATATTGTTTTAGCATGGTGATCTAAAACATAGTATCTAACATCATAACCTTGGAACATGAAAAAGATACCATTTCAAATAAAACAAAAAATAGGGTGCAAAAATTGGGAAAGTGGTGGGTATGCTACTGGAAACATTAAAGTCCTCACAATTTGCTAATTTTGGCACCTATACATGCTTATATAGACCATATCAAATAAAACATGACCCATTCTAAATTTTATCTACAATGAGCGTGCAAAGATATAATCTACAAAATGAGATATGAAGTTTCTATGAAACAACTCATATCTACGCATACAGATGTTGTAAAACTAATAACTATTTTTGTATACATATTAATTCCATGATTAGAATGTCTATCTACTCCTAATAACAAGATCTACATGCAAAAAAGCAAAGAAAAATTCCAGCATATACAAGCAATCACAAATATGGAACACAAATACATAGGAGAGGTAAATAGATTAGATCATTACCTCAATAGCAACTAAGGGAGGCCTCTCGGGGCTTCCTATCTCAAAACCTAAATCCCTAGAGGCTAGGCTTAGCTTGGAGGAGCCTAGAAGAGGCTAGAAAGAGCTTGGGAGGATGAGGGAAGGCAAGGGATGTAGGGAAGGTAATAGCAATAAGAGCAAAATGGTGAAAATCTTGAAAATGTGGCTCTATCTATATGCAGTAAACAACTCCAACTCAAGGACGTTGGGAGGGTGCCTTTACGCTAGCCTCTGCCAAATCAGACCACGGCCAACCGATTGGTCAAGCACACAGGTCAAAAGTGCATAATCGAACTGCAAGCAAAGCTAGGTCATGCATCTAGGCAGGTGGGTGCTGGCCCAATGCTTTTGCATTAAGAGAAAAAGGGAGGGAAAGATTTACAACTAAAAACTTGCAAAGAATTAGCGCAAAGGCACTCTTTTGCGCTAAGTGCATGTGGTGCACACTTAAAAGGGAAAGCACTTCTAAAAGCTCTCTATAACTAACTCAAAACTTTCTAACTTCTTGCAAGTCTCTTCTCAAGTGTGTGAGTAGGTGGATTTATAATAACTCTGAAGTGGTTGGGCTCTTGCAGACTTCCTACCAGCTTCTTGCCAGGTGATAGGAGTGCTCTAGACATAATCATTTCCCCATATGAGGTGTGATTCTCCCTTATCCCCTTGATAATCCTGTGGAGTTAGTGTAGCTGGTAGGTTTGTTAACTAAAGCACATTATCTCCCTTGTGAAGTTTCGCTTTCCAGCAGATTCATTGCATAGCAAGTATTATAAGGCTCGTTCTTGGCAATTTTTGAGGGGGCCACCATCGCACTCAGCAACCCACAAAGTGGGCAGCTTAAGAGACTTGTCAAGTCGGCATAATCATGCCAGAATCATCTTATCCTCCCATACAATTATGCATATAATTACTTTTTAAGGTTTATACGCAAACAATCGCTTTCTTTCATTTGTGGGCTTTATCCACCTCCATGGTAGTTTTCACATGGGGTTGTAATATGATTTACTACAACCGCCTTCGCCAACTAGCGTATGTGTCTAGATAAACATTGTCTTTGCAAAGATAAGACACTAATCAAAATTGGATCCAAAAAATCTAATGTCATATTTTATTCATTTCTTGAGAAATTCTTACTTCTTAGTTAAATCGTGTATAAAAAGAGTGCTAGGGCTTCAAAAATGTACGTAAACTTACGAAGAACAATAACTCAATATAAGAGTTATCAAGTCCTTAAAACTTGAATTTTTACTAGTCCCTAGCAACTTACTTATTTCAATGGTTTTGACCCTATTTATTTTTAAAAGGTCAATTGATCACATTCTAAAATTGGCCATGATAGTCAAAGATTAAGAATGAAACTCTATTCATCGTAAAACAATGAATAAATTTCTAAAATAAAATAATTACTTCAAGCAAACACGTTACTTAAGATCATATAGATACACTTGAAATCTTGTAAGGCCCACATAGATTAGATCATCATAAGTTCTTGTTTTAGGTTTTTTATCAACTAATCTGAATTCTTGAAGAGTCAAAATCAATATGATTTATTAGGTGGTAATGGGGTCAGGGTAGAGCTCAAAATTGGTTTTCAAAAAAAAAAAGCGAAGGCATCACTAGCAATAAATTTTTCTTAACCGGTACATATGTTCATTAGGATGGTGACTAATTGTTCTTCTATTTCATCCACGCTTGGTGTTTTCCTCTTTCTTTTTTATGTTTAGAACTATATTAATCATCAACCGCATAATGTCTATATGCTTTGAAACTTATATTTTCAATACCACCTTTCTTACATCACCATAAATTATCCTTCTGCCTTCCAATCGTTGTCCAACTCGGTCCATCCTACGCTGTGAACGCTTGACCACTTAAGAAGAATTTTAATGTAGTTTTGCTAGGCTATAAGTACTAGTCAGTAAGCTAGGCTTAAAATCAAAAGAGACAAACTGGAGGTTACTATTAGGCTTCAAATTTACTGAACTCGCATTTATTATTGGATGGCCTTTAGCTCTAGTGAACAAAACTCACATATCATTTCTTGACTGTCCAAAAATTGCCCATTGCGCCACAAAAAACCGAAAATGTTATTCTAATTCTCGTCTTCTTTATGTGCCAAAACAAATTCAAACTTTTCTAGACACCATCAAGCTCGGAATTTGGGAAGTAATTCAACGAGTACT
Source organism: Piper longum (assembly GCA_032619315.1). Taxonomy (NCBI): domain Eukaryota; kingdom Viridiplantae; phylum Streptophyta; class Magnoliopsida; order Piperales; family Piperaceae; genus Piper; species Piper longum. Next base: position 4,086 of record JAVDBV010000159.1, read on the forward strand.
GTGAAAAATAAATTCATAGTAAAATAATGGAGTCAATATAAGTTTTAAACCAAAATCATGCTAGAGCGTAAAACAGAAAATATTTACTACTCCAAGCTAACATGTTTCTCAAACTATCTATTCATTGTTAGACCACACACAAAATTTAACAAATTGAAATTTTGAAACAGCAGAATTGTTGTCATCTGACATTAACACATGACAATAACACCATAAAATCTGGAAAGTGCTGCATAAGGTTTTACAGAGCCAAAGTGTTTTTCAAACTTATTTCTCCCCTAAACTTAAAGATGAATGTGTCTTAAAAATCATTCATATTCATTCACATTATCACAATTAAATCACAACAACAAAAAGAGGAAAGAGAGAGATATAGAGATTGCTCATTTAAATTTTCTTCTATCGAGTTGACATTTGCATAGGTGAATGTGCCAATTAGGGGTTCTGATCCACCTAAGTGGTTACGATCACTTCTTCTGACTCCTCTTCTAGTTCTTCTGAGCTTCTTGTTGTTGCTGTGGCGTTCTCATGCTTGTAGCATGTGGTGTGGTCTTCCTTGCTTTAGGAGGGACTAGTTTCTTAGTTGTTTACTGATTAGTTGGCTTGTAGATTTGGGGTGAAGCAGGGGTACCTGAAAAGATAGATATGGGCATCTCAAGAATATTAGAAGTGCCATCATTTTTGTTATTTTCTTTTGCAAGCATTGTTTCATTTGTTGGTGTTGCCTGAAGGCCAAGATTTGCTCTTGCATTTTTCTTATCAGTTTCAATTCTTCCTAGATTTTGTTGAAAATTGATGTGTCCACTTCTACTCTACTTCCTCAGAATACTTGGTTCTCATCAATTGGTTAAGCCGACATGGTAGCTCCTGGCTTCACTCCCACCTCTCCTTCCCCTATCTTTACTCATACATTTATGCATAACTTGGTCATTTAGGCAGGGAACCAAAGACCTTGGGACAGCTTGACAGCTTCAAATATTTGGTTGTGGATCAACTGCCCTGCAACCAATTTCATCTTTCTGATCATAGCATAAAGAAGTGGTGTCCATTGCGATATGTGATGTGTGGGAGGTAGGGATATGCTTGCTGTAAATTAGTTTGAATAGGGGCATCCACTTTGGTAGAAGTACTCCTTGTAACACTTCAATTCAGCCGGAAGAACGGACAAAATCTTGATATTATTATATGGAAAGCTATTCATTGAATTACTATAGAGCCAAGATTATAATCTTTAAGCTGATGTTTTTGTTAGTATGTGTTCATATATTAACATAAGTATTGAACACTTTAGATTAGGTTTTGGCCCATAATTGCAAACACAACAATAAAACAAAGATTGCTTCTTCTCCCATCTTGAAACAGAAAGAAAGCAATCGGTTCAAGTTCTATTCCCCTTGATGAAAGTGTCATTTATCTTGCAAGATACTCAGGATGGATCAACAAGGTAGTTTTTCCTCTTCTAAATCTTATATACCTCATTGCGAAGATTACAAAAATAGGAGATTCATCAAATAAAAATGCAACACTATAAAAAATAAAATTATTATAGTTTGTTTTCTTATTAAATTAAATCATAATTATCTTTATTATATTAAAGAATTATAGGGCATCTCAATATTACTTGTGAATTATTAATAAGTTAGGATTTATTTTTAGTATTGTCCGGCGTGATATCTTGTCTAATATTTACAAAACCTAGTTTAATGGCTCAATTACTGTTCTAAATATCACTTTATCTTTTATAATAAGAGAGTTAGTAAAAGAAAGCTTTATGTGAATGGGAAAAGTTTTTTTTTCACGTGCTTAAGGATATAATTAAATTTATGAAATCACCTCGTAAAAAAATTATAAAATCATCCAAAATAAAATCGGCTGTAAAACAAGTAAAAACTGTGCTCCCATTTGACTTTATCCATAAAAAAACTTACCAATATTGCTTCTCGCGGAGAAGAGAAGTAGGTGGCCTAGTCGGTGATGGCTTTCGGAGACGACTCTGAGATGCTTACTTCGCCGGGGATGTTCATGGAAATCACCATCCCCGAACAGAGATCCATCGGAGGAGTTCTCTTCCCGGCCATCGTCGGGCCGATGGCTGGCCAGGTGCCGGACCTCTCTGCCCTCGAGCAGATCATGGCCGAGCCCGGCAGCAAGCCATGGCTAGAGTCCCTTCTTCGTTCCAGCGGCGCAATTCTGCTGAGAGGTTTCCCCATCAACGACGCTTTCGACTTCAATCGGTTGGTGGAGGCCTTCGGCTACCAAGATCTCCCCTACCGCGGCGCCGCTTCGCGTACCAAAGTCGTCGGAAGAGTTTACACCGCCAACGAATCGCCTCCAGAGGAGAAGATTTACTTCCACCAAGAGATGGCTCTGGTATGCAAGTTCATCGAATTTATAAATTTTGAGTAATGGAATTTTGTTTTTGTGGAGAAATGTTTGATCATGAAACGAATGGGCGCCATGATCAGTTTGAGGAGTATCCTTCCAAGTGCTTCTTCTACTGCGATGTGGAGCCAGCGAGCGGAGGGGAGACTCCGATCGTTCTTAGCCGTCGGGTGTACGAGAAGATGATGGAGAAGCACCCTGGATTCGTGGATGAGCTAGAGCAGCATGGTTTGATTTACTCGTGGAAATTGAGTAGCGGGGACGATCCTTCTGCCCCTGTTGGCCGTGGATGGCAATCCACTTTTCAGACCGACGATAGAAGCGTTGCCGAAGAAAGGTGAGTTTACTGCTATATTCATCTGGTACCAACTAATCAATTTGTCTTAAATTTGCCTACTTAACCATGCTTTTGTAACAAAACTGGATCATCAATTCCTCCCATAGGGATTATACATCTTAGAAAGTTACATATTGATTATGGGTGTGTCCAAACAAATTGATTGTACCGTCAAATTAATCCATGATTGATTAATTCATTGTGGACGAAGTTCTAACTCTTGGGTAGTTTATCATTTATAGCCTTAAAGTTCTGCAGGTCAACCCATTCTAACGTGGGAAACCCATAATTTTAAAAAGTCAAAAACTGATCAGAGACTAATGAATAACAGTTAGAGATATCCAAACAAATGAATTTCAAGCTTCTCAACTCATCTAATGTGTGAAACCCATCAACTCCAGAAACTCAAAAAACGAATTATGGTAAACAATAAGAGATTCAATCAATTAAAATATGAAAAAAATTAAATAAAATAAAATAAATTATTATAATTTACTTTTTTCATTTAATTAGATTGTATCTCATTATTTACAAAAAAAAAATTCACAGCTGTATCATGCATGACATCTATCCTAATAATTTTTTAAAAGTAAATGCCAGATCAGAGACTAATGACTAATAGTCTTATCAAATGAATTCCAATCTTGTCAACCCATCAATATGTGAACCCATAAATTTTAGAAGTCAAAAACAGATCAGAGACTAATGAATAGCAGTTAGAATTGTCTGATCCAATGGATCTCAAGCTTTACATCCACCATGAACCAAAGAGTAAGCCGCCGGCTATAGCGTAGGGATAGATCATGTGCCATTGACTGATATTTGGAAATTGCAGGGCCGCCCAGATGGGAATAAGATTGGAGTGGATGGAAGATGGGGTGATGTCTATAATTGGACCAAAGCCAGCACTCAAAGTGGACGAAACCAGAGGCCACAAGACTTGGTTCAACAGCATGGTGACTGACTACACAGTCTCGAACAACACTGGTAGCAACAAAGGGAAAGCTATAATGCTCGGAAATGGCACCGCTTTGCCTAGTCCTGTCATTCATGTCTGTGAAAAAATATTGGAGGAGGAGTCAGTTGCTTTCTCATGGAAAAAGGGTGATGTACTCCTTTTTGATAATTTGGCTGTTCTTCATTCTCGTCGCCCCTGCAAGCACCCTCGCCGGGTATTAGCCTCTTTCTGTAAATGATTTATAAGACTGCTAAAGCCTATAGTCCCGCTTGTTGTATCGGAAGATCAATTTCTATGTACCTCGATCATGAACATTCTTGTGTGCCAAGTAAAACAATTTTGCCTTTAGATATAGCCGTTTGGATCTTTGGGTTGGGTTGGGCGAAAGGTTGAGAATAAAGCGATATAGATTATCTAGTGACCATGGGAAGCAAGGTGTGGAGACATTGGAGAGTGTTCGAGAGTGTAAGTCATAATTTTAAGCATCATATTGTGTCCAGACGTGAGTTTCTTTTCATTTAGTAATTAACTCTCCGATTTTTGACACAAAAGTTATCAAAAAATATTTTTTTTAGATTTGCTAAATTAATATTTATAAGCAATGCAAATCGTGTATTTATTAATTTCAATTGTTAAAAGAATAATATATATTAATTACACATAATTTTTTATTTAAAAATTATAATTTCATAAAATGACTTTGAATAAGCTCGAACTCCACTTCGATTCAACCCCGCTCCATAATATATTAAGTCGATTCGAGTTTTGAATTTGTAAACTATGGTACCTAATATGATGTGATTGTCTTTAAATCGTATTTGGTTTAACTTTTTGTACCATTTTAATTGATATTCGGCTTTTTAATATGAGATTCTCAAAAAATCTAAATTTTTGTCAAAAAATTCAGTATTTTAATCAGTATTTAATAAAATATTAATAATAAAATATATTTTTAACATTTAATATGACAAAAAGAAATTAGCATAATTTATTAATTTTTTAGTATGGGTCTTGTCAAACCTATTGCCCTTGCCAAGTGGCTAATCTACTAATACAAAAAAGTACGCTCTTTAAAAATATGTGAGTTGGCACTTTTTTCAAAAAAATTATGTTGAAATAAAATTGCGTACAATATGACTTGTATACTCAATAATTATAACTATTTTTTAACTCTTATTTTCAAAATAGTAGAAAATATATTTCCATAATATCATATCTTTTTTTTAAACCTTTGAAAAGTCTTTTTCTTTTATGTTGAAATTTTTTTTTCTTATTTTTTAAATTGAACCTTTTTTCTAGCCAAATTCAACCTTCTTTTCGAAGAAATGAAAGTGAACTTTTGAAAAGTTGTAGTGTTTTCACTTTTTTGACAAACATTAAACAATGTGGAATACAGTTGTTCCAAATGAGCAATTTCTGAGCCAATCTCTGGACAATACCCAGCCCAATTACGTCATTGGAATGCATTGATTTGAAGGCCCTTATTATCTTCAAACAATGTTTGGTGACACTTCATGACTGCCCTTTTTCTTTTTCCAAGCTTCTTCATGATATCGTTGAAAGCTTTTGCTGTGGTTACTGGTCTTCCTAGCGTGGTTCACCATTCCCAACGTGGAAAAACAGACAAGCTTCAGAAGTAAGAAGACCCGTGAAGCTTTCCCATGCTCGACTTTCTCGTCCACCTCTCTTCAACACCAGATGAAACAGAGCTTATTGAAGATACAGGGGCTGCTCACTGCAACCCTGATCTTCTCTGCAGTAGTGATCAGTGAACAGTTACGGTGGAGTACTTTCGCCAATTTTCTTTGTCACGGCTTAAACATTACATTTAATTTATTTTATCTCAACCTTCCCCAAACACCATTCTAAATTTTTTATATTAATATTATTGGCGTATTTTTTTTAGAGACACACCCATAAAGGGTGGACTTATCAAATCAATTAAGAAATTAACTTTAATTTATTCTCAAATTAGTTAAGTATTATCTTCTAATATTTTTCTTATAAGTTATTTTGAGATGATGATAAAAAAATATATTAATATTACATCTTTTCTCCAACATCAATCAGAACTATACTAATGAATTACAACGTTTATAATAAGAGAGATGATAGATAAAATCCTATTTAGGAGTAGGACTAAAAGTTTTCAACTTAGTTAACAACTTTTGTAAAAATGACTTAACCCTTTAGTTTCCATATTAGTTAGGTAAGGGGGATTGTTACAAATTAATCATTAATTTTGAATATCCCGAAAATTGAATATTAATGCATATTTTGTTTGCCAATTGATGACATGCATAAATGAAGCAATATTTTTTAGTAATTGCTTATTGAGAATACATAAAAGATATCATTAATATATACGCACGAGCATTTCAAAAAAAAAATTTTATCCTTCATTGTCTATATGTATAAAACTACACATATATTAATTTATAAATGAATTGCTCGTTTAATGTTAATTATGCACAAATCCTAATTATGCAAATCATTTTATAGATATAAATATAAAATATATGTTGAGTTATATTATTCATAAAACTTAGTGTTTTACATTTAATGTAGACCTTAGTGCTGTAGACCTTAGTGCTCTACAAAATATTGCAGTATTAAATAATTTAGTTAAAATAGTTTTATTCACTATTAAGGGATTATTTTATTTTGAGAGGAGACAATCTTGGCTATTGTGAAGTAATAAATTTTAATCCCATATACCAAATAAATGATATCTTAAACAATATTACTTTTCAAAGCATTATTTTAATGAAATTTTTTACTTACATAAAATGTCTCATTTGTTGAGATATATAAATTTTAAAAATAAAAAAAAATGATATTTTGCGATAGTATTTGAAATGTTGAAGTTAACATACATAATTGATGATGTATTCGTCAAAACTTACAAGGATTTTACATAATGTATGTTCACTAACACAAAAAGAATAGTATGTCAACCAGGATGAATGACTTTTTCACCAAGCATTCACCTCTAGTGCTTGAATAGCATTAAAATATGAGACATCATTGCTTGAAATCAACTATGTCACCTCAATAAAAGATTAAAATGAAACCGTTTCAAAAAATGGTCGATGTGGCTTCCCACTACCATAATCCCATATAACCCAGACACGAGACTTAGACAATTGCAATAGTTGTAATTGTGTTAGATATCTTAGGTCAAAATTCTGAGTGGTAATTGGACTTAAATATGTATGGTGTTGGTAAAAGACATATGCTCTACGTGGGTTATTTTCAATGTGAATAACAATCCACGATAACATGTGATGCATACCACACGTACTATTATGACCAAGAGGATAATGGGAAAATGATCCCTACTTCTCCACTGAGTGAGATCCTTAAAGCAGAACTACTTCTCAGTACCCTTAGTTACTTTCAACTATATTTGATATAGCGAAACGATATTTTTTTCCTTAGTTTGCTACCTACAACCATGATAATCTGGTGATAAGTGACATATTTGGAATGTCATCATTTTGTATATCAAAAGTAATATGATTGTGAAAGGAATACTATTATAAACTGTATCTAAGTCTAAACCATTCTAAAGTCGTTGTAACTGAATAATGTAGATATAAGTAGTAATTTAAATTATTTAAGGGATATGCAATCTTCACAAATAGTCTGGGAATATAACGATTACATATAAGCTACTATGTATCCCTAACTGGTGCACAGTTTGAGTTTCTATATTCTGTTGTACTCGTAGGTCACACGACGTACCTCTTGTATGAAAAACTCTTTTAGAACACCGTTTTTGTGTGCGAGTGAGAGATTTGATTTTGTGGTGCCATTAGTTGTTAACGTACCTTTACCCCATTAAGTATGAGTGGGAGATGTTGGCATATTTTTTTGTGGAGACACTCATAAGGGACTCACCATATCAATCAAGAAATTAACTTTGATTTAGTCTCAAGTTAATCAAATATTATCTCTTGATATTTCTCATATTAGTTAATTTGAGATAATGATGGAAAGTCTTTTAATATTACATCTTCTCGTAACGTCAATCAGAGGTAGAATAAGAAGATACAATTACGGTGTTTCCAATGAGATGGAGGATAAGTCATGAAAATCAGATATTTTCCTAAAGATCAATGTAAAACCTGTAATCCGAGTCAGGGTTTTGTAGTTAGAACTAGTTAGTTCGACTACTATTTTCAATCGAATTAATTTCAGAATACACATACTGAGTCGAGGTCGGTCGTGTGTTATGAAGTATGAGGGTCATGTGTACCCAAGTATATGATGATAACGTTAGTAAGACACTGAGTAATCAGAATATATGAGAGTACGCCAAGATTTTATTTATTTATTTCACTGTTAGGCCATAGAATTAAATTTAGGCCATTTATCCCATGAGGACACGTTATTATTATTTATGGGTTCGTTAATAGGTTTAGAGCATGTTATTCAAGTTAGAACACGATTATTTTCTTTTATGGTATTTTACTATATTTTATATTATATTTTTTGGGATGTATTTTGTAATATTTTATTACAATAATACCCCTGATCACGATCTCTTTCCCCCCCCCCCCCCCGGACCCTCTCCCGATCACCCTACGCCACCCAACTTTGCGCCCTGATCCCATGGGCGATGACCGCCGTTGGCCACCACTGTCCTCCCCGACCAGCTCACCATGCTCATCACCGCCCTCCCCACCCATCACCTCTTCTTTTTCCCCCTTCCCTCTCCCCCATTGCTCTCACCCGAGCCGAATGCAATCTTGTCGCCGCTGCCCCCGGTTGCCAGCTCCGGTGACGGGCTCCGGCCACCCTCTCCCACCTTCCCCTCGATGTTCCCAACACTATCCCAGCCCCATCCACCACAAGCACGGCGACTTCAAAAAAGGAGCCACTGCTGCAACTTGCTGCCGCCAGTGACCAGTACCCCTGCCGGTAGTTACGCACTGCAGTCGTCCTCCTGATCCCCTCCTCGTGCCATAGATCACCTCAATTGCACCAATCCACTCCCCAATCGAAAACTCTTGTTTTGGTACCCTTTTCCCTAGCTGACCACAATTCATTTCTTATCGTTGGCAACTAGCGCTACCGCCAATGATCGCCTCGACGAGCTATTCCCGTCAATGACTCCCTACTACCACCTTTGCCTAGATCCTCCTTGCCTACCTAACCACTGCAGCTAGCTGTCCCCTTTTCTGACTTTTTCATGTTGTGGCCGTGCAGAATTTTTCCTCTAGGCAGCAGTCGCTTACCGTGGTAACCCAACCGCGAGGGCACCAGCTCCACCAACCCATCCCCCTCAGCTACTGTCACCTTGCACAAGCAATAGTTGGTAACCCCGGCTGGCGTCGCCGTTGCCATCGATTTGGTATAGAATTTTTTTCGATTTTATTTAATAATGAAGTATTTTATGATCTTATTGTGATGCAAATGGTGTGTTTGTAAATAGTTGTTAGCCTAAATTCAAACGCATGTTAACGGATGATAATAGTGAATTAGGGTTAGGCAGTTAATTCATACATTACATATATGGTTTTTATGATTGAGAGTATAATTGAATACAAAGGTAATTATTGGAGCCATGATTAACATCTAATTGGATGAGGATTCATTTCTTATGCCCCGGAAATAGAATACATGATGCTAATCATTGATTAAGATGTAGGTAGTTAATTAAATTGGTCTTAATCATCTATTAGAATGGATTGTATGATTTGAATGTAAATATCACATAATGTAAGATCATTGTTACTCAGAATTAAATGCCCTAGGTTGAGACGTAGGTGAAATTGGTGTTGTTTGTCTTGTATGGATTGATGAGGAGTGTACCATTCATGCATTATACTGGGAGTTAGTATTTAGTCTTTTGTGCAGGTTCAGAGTAGGAGCTCACTACCTACGTTCGAGAACAAGCTTAGAGCTTTTGCCAGGTCCGTTTAGAACTCGTTCCCCATTTCATGTTATATTCCATTCTATGTGTAAAGGATGTGAAAAAAAAAATTATATATATTCGACTCAGTCGAGGAAAGATCGAACATTGAAAAATTATTATGATTAATTATATTATATTCTCTATCTCGTTAATTCTACCTAATTAAATATTATATTTTATTCTTTACTCGGTAACCCGGTTAAATAAAATACGGGTGTTGGGGTATTTTTCACACATACCTTAGCCGTCATTTCATTGTATAATTTGTGAGGGGGTGTGGGTAGGAGTGTATGCTCATCTTGATTGATAGCCTTACTTGAGAGTCTACCACAACAATAGTACTTATATGAGTCAAGGTTACCATCAAGCTACCTCTGCTATGATTCACCCTCTTAGTGAGTCTATTGCATCAGTAAATTCACCCTCTTAGTTGTCGGGGAGGTACTACCTCTCTTATGAATCAGAGCACTCATATTATGAGCCTTAAGTGTAAGAGTCTTCATATGGTAGTATGTTTAGTATGCATTATGTATGTAAGCTATGTAAGGTTACCATCTTAAGCCTCCTTAAGCCTTTTTGAGGGTTAAGATCTACTTCTATAAAGTTTGTAGTTTGTACTTTGGTAGTCTAACAATTAGCTTTCTGAATTATAAATCAAGATTTGATCCGAGTTCAGGCCAAATTGAGGTGTCACAGTACTCCTCTGTTCTAACTCACCAAGTCTTCTAGTGAGTAGATCTTTATAGCTTCACTATGGTAAATCACTTATACAACTTACAACCAAAAAGCTAGGCCTCATTCATAAGGACACAACAAGTGCCAAGGAAGCTTGCCCTCCTAACACCCTAAGAGCCTCCAATAAAACTTCCTAGCCAACTTGTTCAATGTACCCATGAAGCTCCACCACCTTGAAGCTACCTCCCTTCATAAGCTCACACCATGACCCAAGTGAGTCCTCTTAGCCAATCACTTCCTTCTCCAAACAAGATATTTATGTTGAACATTGTTTTGATGTAACAATATATTAAAACTTTCTAAGTCTAAGAGTTAAAGACTAAACAACTAATTGGAGAATTGAAGTTTGAAAATTCAAAGGATGTGCTAAAGTGGAGGGCACTTCGGCTACACTTTTGTCAAGACTTCGGCAACTAAAGACATGAGGTGTAGGCAAAGGAAGAAAGGAGTTCAACTTTTGGCTAACCTTGGGTCTGTGGTTCGGCAACCTAGGGCTTGGTGAGAAGCCATGCAGTGCTAGACTTTGGTTACCCCTTAGTCAGGGTTTCAACAATCAAAGTATAGAGACTTGAAGAAGAAGTCGTGATTGGCATACCTTCAATTGAGAGTTTGGCAACCAAAGTTCTTTGAGGAACTACGGGATGATGTGGCACAGAGCGAAGGAGGACATTGACTAGACAATCGACGCAAGGTTTGGGAACTTTAGGGCTACCATGGTGCAAGGAATCAGAACTTGGGGAAATGTCGGTCATGCTTTGATCATAGGATCGACAATCAAAGTTGACATGACTAGTTTTAAGTGAATGTTCAGCTAGCATTTAGTATATTTTCCAGTAGTAGATCGTAATTGAAAATTGTCAAAACTAGTTGTTTTAAAAATTTTAATATTGTGGGCCTCGCTGGCCAGGTGTTACTCAAAATTTACCAAACCAACCCTGTAACGACCAGCCCTAACCGGACCGGGTGTTACTTAATATGTTACATGAATAATAATAACGTATATAAGTCTAGCATTTCTAACTTAACAAAAGGGCAAATGTATCATATGGCAATGTATGAAATATCTATCCCACAGTCTCAGACCGTTTCCCACGGCCACATATATAACTCAAATAAAATAAAAAAGAAGCTCGCTTATTATCTGCTCGCCACCTGAGTTGGTTGAAGAACAACCCAGTTGTCTCTTAATCTTTAGTTCCAGCTGCTAACCTACGGAGGCAATTCCGCGTTAGTGATTAAAACACTAAGCCATATAATTAAATAAAACAAGTCCATATATTCCCTATCACTATCTATATTATTGGCTGTTGGGTCCATTCCAACATGTCCATTTATTGTCTGATGTTTAGTCCACCATATCCATTAGTTGGCTAGTGAGTCCAATTTGCCATGTCCATCTATTGGCTGATGAGTCAGACCATCATGTCCATTACCGGCTGGCAAGTCCAATCCGCCATGTCCATGTATTGGCTGATGAGTCAGACCATCATGTCCATTACCGACTGGCGAGTCCCATTCACCATGTCCATCTATTGGCTGATGAGTCAGACCATCATGTCCATTACCAGCTGGCAAGTCCAATCCGCCATGTCCCTTATCAATTGGTGAGTCCAATCCACCATGTCCGAAATTGGCTGGCGAGTCAAATCCGCCATGTCCAATTTATAATATTATGGGCTGTCACGTCCATTCTTATATGTCCAATACCGGCTGATGGTTCTTGCCACCATGTCCGTTGGTCGACCGATGGATCCAGTCACCGTGTCAATTATTGGCTGATGGGTCCTGCCACCATGTCCGGTTGTTGACCAATGGTTCTTGCCACCGTGTCTATTTATTGACCGATGGTTCTAGCCACCGTGTCTATTATTGGCTGATTGGTCCTACCACCATGTCTGGTTGTTGACTGATGGATCCTGCCACTGTGTCTATTTATTGACCGATGGATCCAGCCACCGTGTCTATTATCGGTTGATGGGTCCTGCCACCATGTCCGATTATTGACCGATGGAACCTGCCACCGTGTCCGTTTGCTGACCGATGGATCCAGCCACTATGTCTATTATTTATTTTGAAGGGTGCAGTTTGTGTCGGACTAAGTCAATTCCTTGACCCCAGTAGCACTCGATGCATGGTGGTCGAATTTAGGCTCAGGGCAACTAGACTGCCCATAAGGAAAAATACAACATTTTAAATAATTATACAAACCTGGTTAGCTTGTACATAATCCTGCAGCTGCAATCAACGATCCTAATCTAAACGAGAACATAAAATTATACATGCGTGTAACAATGGATGCAACTAAATGATTAATATCTCTATCTTTATATCAATTCGACAATTTTAATATATTAATAATTAAATAATTAACGAAAATAATAATTAAAGAAATTTCTCATAACATCTAATTATGTTAAACTATGTGAATATGCATTAAACTAATCTAAAGGCTTTCAAATTACCAAAAACGGTCGAGAAACGGGCAAATACGAGCTGAACCAACCCGAACCAAGTTGAACCAGACCAACCCGAATGGTCTGAACTAACCCGACTGGAAAATGAGTTAGGTTGGCTGGGTGACTAGAACTGGACATGGTCTGGCGGTTGGCAGACTCGGACTAGCCAGGTGGACGCGGACGTGATTGGGTGCATACAAAATGGGTAGACGGACCCGAACACAAGACGCAAGTAAACGGGTCGGGCAAAGTCTGGCCACGGCCTGGCCGGAAATCGGCCGAAACAGTGAGTTGCTGCCGTCGTCGGACGGTCATGGGTCATCTCAAAATGTAGATATAGATGAGTATAAGCCATTGGGATGATTGAACCGGCCGGTGGTGGCTCGCTGGCGCCGGAAAACGGCCCAAACAGTTGCCGCGACGGCATAAACTGGCTTCAAAAACTCCGCCGTAGGTGGAGACTGCAGTGGCGATGGTGGTCATGGTAGTTACGACTAGAAAGCTGGCTACGTGGTGGTTATGGGGGTACTGGTCTGGTGTCCGAGGACGAGACAGAGACTCGCCAGCGGTGAGTCGAAATGGCAGCATCGTCAACACAAATCATGGATGACGCGAGCAAGAAAGAAAATACCCAATTGAAGAAGAAGCCGGCTCCGGAAGAGGAAGAATAAAATGACAATGACCCCCCCTCTCTATTTATATAAAAAAATAACGGCTAGGGTTTTGTAAAAGTACCCCAACACCGGTATTTCGTTTAACCGGGTAACCAAGTAAAGATTAAAATATAATATTTAACCGGGTAGAATTAACCTGGTAGCGGTTAAATAATTTAAATAGAAATATAATTTTCCAACGCCCGATCTTATTGCATCGATTTTTACTTATTATTATTATTATTATTATTTTCCGGGTCTTTACATTCTCCCCAACTTAGAAATATTTCGTTCTCGAAATATTATAACGACAACCGTGCTACCACTCCTACAAAAATACTATATCCCAATTAGGCTAGGGCATTATTTTTGTTATTTCTTGCTCAATCTCCCACATAGTTTTTTCTGATCCCTGATTTCTCCACAATACTTTTACCAAAGGAATTTCCTTGTTCCGGGGTGTCTTAGTTTCTCTTGCCAAGATGCGAATCGGCTTTTCCTCGTACGTTAAATCCGATTGCAGCTCTAAGTCTGCAAAATTTGTGATGATATGATTTTCATCTCGTACATATTTCTTTAGCATTGACACATGAAAAACATTGTGTATGCTATCAAGGCTTGGTGGTAATGTTAATCTATATGGAAAATTTCCGACTCGATTTAGGATTGGAAATGGTCATATAAATCTTGGCTTTAACTTCCCTGATGTTCTAAATCTGATCACTCCTTTCCTTGGTGATGTCTTTAGGTAGACAAACTCCCCAACTTGGAACTCTTGGTCACTCCTTCGAGTATCAGCATAACTTTATTGTTGATCCTGTGACCTGTGGGTTATGGGCCCACCATGCTTCCGCTACGTCACTTTGATGGTTATTGAAAACTTTAAAAGTGGGCTCCATACAAGTAGTGTCTCCAAATCTTCAGAGCAAAAATAACTGCTGCCAGTTCCAAGTCATGGGTCGCATAATTTTGCTCGTGAGTCTTCAATTGGCGTGAGACATAAGCCACCACCTTACCATCTTGCATAAGGACGCATCCTAACCCTACCAGAGATGCATCACCTAAGACCACGAATCCGTCATTGCCATTTGGCAAGGTCAAGACTGGTGTAGTAGTTAGACTCTTTTTCAAAGATTGGAAACTCTCTTCACACTTGCTACTCCATTCAAACTTGACTCTCTTGTGTGTGAGCTTGGTCATTGGCGATGCCACCAAGGAAAATCTTTAATGAACTTCCGATAGTAATCTGCTAGCCCAAGGAAACTTCGGATATCGGTGACTCACTTAGGTTGTGGCCAATCCGTGACTACTTCCACTTTTGATGGATCCACTGCAACTCCTTCCTTTGAGATTATATGTCCGAGGAAATTCACCACCTTTAGCCAGAAGTCACACTTTGATAGTTTGGCGAACAGTTAATTCTCCCTCATGACTTGAAGACCAATAGACAAGTGGGAAAAAATAATGGGAAACCGGGTACTTGAGTCATAAGATGTGAGTGAGCTAGTGGGAAACCGTGCTCTGATACCACCTGTAACGACCTGCCATTTTTCACAATATTGTGAGCCTCGCTGGCCAGGTGTTACTCAAAATTTAACAAACCAACCCTGTAACGACCAACCCTAACCGGACCGGGTGTTACTTAATATGTTACATAAATAATAATAACGTAAATAAGTCTATCATTTCTAACTTAACAAAAGGTCAAATGTATCATATGGCAATGTATGAAATATCTATCCCACAATCTCAGACCGTTTCCCATAGCCACATTTATAACTCAAATAAAATAAAAAGGAAGTCCGCTTATTATCTGCTCACCACCTTATTATCTGCTCACCACTTGATGGTCTTTAGTTCCAGCTGCTAACCTGCGGAGGCAATTCTTTGTTAGTGATTAAACAATAAGCCATATAATTGAATAAAACAAGTCCATAAATTCCCTATTACTATCTATATTATTGGTTGTTGGGTCCATTCCAACATGTCCATTTATTATATGATGTTCAGTCCGCCATATCCATTAGTTGGCTGGCGAGTCCAAACCACCATGTCCATCTATTGGCTGATGAGTCAGACCATCATGTCCATTACCGACTGGCGAGTTCAATATGCCATGTCCCTTATCTACTGGTGAGTCCAATCCACCATGTCCGAAATTGACTGGCGAGTCCAATCTGCCATGTCCAATTTATAATATTATGGGCTGTCAGGTCCATTCTGACACGTCCATTACTGGCTAATGGTTCATGCCACCAAGTCCGTTGGTCGACGGATGGATCTAGCCACTGTGTCTATTATCGGCTGATGGGTCCTACCACCATGTTCGTTTGTTGACAGATGGTTCCTGTCACCGTGTCTATTATCGGTTGATGGGTCCTGCCACCATGTCTGATTGATGACTGATGGATCCTGCCAGTGTGTCCGTTTATTGACTGATGGATCTAGCAACCATGTCTATTATCGGCTGATGGGCCTGCCACCATGTCCGTTTGTTGACCGATGGATCCAGCCACCGTGTCTATTATTTATTTTGAAGGGTGCGTTTTGTGTCCGACTGAGTCAATTCCTTGACCCTAGTAGCACTCGATGCATGGTGATCGAATCTAAGCTATGGCCGACTAAACTGCCCTTAAGGAAAATACAACATTTTGAATAATTATACGAACCTGGTTAGCTTGTATATAATCCCGCAGCTGCAATCAACGATCCTAATCTGAACAAGAACATAAAATTATACATGAGTATAATTTTATTCGGATAACAATGCATTCAACTAAATGATTAATATCTCTATCTTTGTATCAATTCAACAATTTAATAAGTATAATAATAATTAAATAATTAACTAAAATAATGATTAAAGAAATTTCTCATAACATCTAATCATGTTAAACTATGTGAATATGCATGTCAACTAATGTAAAAGCTTTCGAATTACCAAAAAGGGTCCAGAAACGGGAATACGAGCTGAACCAACCCAAACCAAGTTGAACTAGACCAACCCGAATGGTCTGAACCAACCTGGTTGGAAAATGAGTTGGGTTGGCTGGGCGACCTGAACTGGACATGGTCTGGCGGCTGGCGGACTCGGACTAGCTAGGTGGACAAGGACGTGAACTGCTGCATAAAAACGGGCACACGGACCCGAACACCACA
>JAVDBV010000160.1:0-12991 GCA_032619315.1 Piper longum
CATAAGGAACTAGGGGATTGTCCTTGATTTGTTTTATCTATTATACGACTTAGTGTTTTTATCACTAACGCGGAATTGCCTCCGCAGGTGTCCAGATTCGAGATTAGGTATGAGAAGGCCATTGACAACCAGAGCATGGAGCAAGATAAAGAAGAAGACTCCTTTATTTTATTTTGAGAAATAAGTGTGGCTACTGGGAAACGGTCCTAGACTGTGTGGAAACCAATATTTTTATGTTGATGTTTAACTGTTATAATTCAGTAATTTAGTAGTTGTTTAAGTAACACCTAGCCAGCTAGGCCCACAATTATTGTGAAATATGGCGGGTCGTTACAAGTCATATAGGTTACTTTTATATAATTCACTAGCACAATAACTCACGCGTTGTGCAGATGTATATATTATAAAACAATATAAAATTAGATAAAATTACCTGAGAAATATTTTTGTATGGAATAATTTTTGGTGTTGGAAAAATTCTATTTTTATGTATAAATATCTAGAAAACATTTTCTAAATACAAATTAAGAAGTTGAATTATAAAAACAATCAAAAAATAAATATTAAATTAATCAAAATTTAATAAATAGAATATGGAATTAGATAAAGTTAATGAAGAGGAGAAAAGAAGAAGCCGGCCAAGAGAGACATCGCCAGAGGAGCCCCAAGTCACCAAAACACAATCCAGAAATTCCTAGTTAGAGATCCATCTTTTGCGACCACCAAGACCTCTAGTGTGTATCTTGGAGTGCCCCGGACACCATCTAGTCGAGAACCACCGCCGTCAACACCCACCCTCGCAGGATAGAGACGATTGAAATCCCTGCCGCAAGTGGTGACATCCACCAAACAACCATTTTTTTGGCCATCGGCCAGTTGAACCAAGCCAATTCCGGCCACTCCATTACCACTGGTACACTCATTTCACTACCATCGACAAAACTTAACGAAGACCCACTACTGAAGAAGTCCTCTGTTGCCAGGAAATAGCAAAGAAGTGGTGTGGCCTACAAGAGAAGAGAGGATTCGAAATCAGAAATGTGTAGTCAAGTTTGAAGCCACAGTTTAGCCCATCTAGGTCGCCGCTAACCACGTCACCACTTCCACCATACTCTTCTCAACATCACCAACAAACCAAAGTCGAGATTCACCACTAAAGAGCCTCGCCCTCATCGAAAAACCACCCAAAAGGGGCCCATCAAAAAAGTGCAGCAATAGAACACCGCCAACTTTCCAACCTTAGTCTAGCCGACTCAAGATGACACAAGCAATGAAATTGATTCCACTAGGTTCAACTCATGTTGAGGACCATCCCAAATCAAGCCACTCCGCATTTAGTCGCCATAGTCACTGAAAATGGTGATAGAGCCTGGCCCTAAATCAGTTTCGTCGATGGTTTTAGACGTGGTTGCTGCTATTTGAAATTGTTCCGACCACATTATCACCACAAAAGATACCTCGAACCAAGATCAACTGTTGTGGGTGGCCTCCTAGCCGTCATCGTTGGAAAAGCCATTGCCAAAGCCCCCAAAGTTGCCGTTGTACTATCGTCGTAGCCAGGTTTGTTAGGCCCATTTGCTGTTGATTGTGTCTGCAGGTATGTTCATGTCTGTGACATGAGAAGCTACCCCATAAACTAATCAAACCCATACCCGCATCCTTGACCTCTATTTGAACTAGAGCACCATGCACCACCTGTAGTAGGTGCACCCAGAATTTCCTGAACTTTGTGTACACTGCCAAGTTTGCTCCAACATTTTTCTAGTTTGAACCAACCATAAATTGTATGGTTAAGTCTATTATCTTTCCAAAAATAATTTCAAGAACTTTCTGACCTCGGATCGAGACAAAACTTCTCGTCATGTTTGGATGCTATGGATGGTGAAGTTATTTTGGAGATTTGAAAACGAAAAGGGGAAAAGGCATTGGAATCGAAGCTATTAAAGATAAATCAAATTAAAGGCAACACTATTTGTGTAAAGTATAAAATCAAAGAATAAATAGTAAAGTTGTGGTGATTAAACCATTGTGGACTAAGTTAGGGATTCATGTTAAAACCTAAGGAACAAAGTAAAAGAAATTCCCTGTGTCTTTCCTTGCTCGCGATATTTTATTTTTATTAATTAGTCGCGCAATTTCTTTGCACAACAAGGGCACCTTTGGTCCCATCGAATCCACTTATCTAACCTAACATAAAGTGAAGCGTGATCGCGAGGCAAAAATTCTGCACCTAAACATATTTGGCGATTCTAGTAGGAACCATCAAGAGGTTGCAGTGTTGTTTGAAGCTGTAGTGCATTAAAAAAAAAATGTTCCCCAAAGACAAAGAATTTCACACAGCAAAAGGGTGCACATGAAGGAAATCCTTCCAACGCACCCGCAAAAAATCAACCTGAAGAACAAATACAATCCACCCCAAATATGGGCGAGCTAGTCACCCTGTAAAGTGAAAACCTAGACTCAAACGAACAACTTCAAGAACAGATCAAACAACTTAAATTGGCACTTGACGATGTACTAGCCTTAATTAAATAGGCGAGCCTCCGTCAGAGTGGGAAGCACATCAAGGAGAGAAGATGCCAACTCAGCAAACCGGTGAAGTCAAGGTGAGACGAACTTGCCAACTGATAACAAGCATTCTCATGGCATCGTAGGAGAGGCCTTTGGTGACTACCCAACAAGCGTGGATTTGGCTAACACCCATTGGGTAGATAACATGTTTTCTAGTGTCCCAGGATCTATGTCGCAAGCATCCCCATTGATAATTTTGCTATTTGAGCTAAGTTGAATGCAATGCTACCAAGCTATACAACTGAGTCGGACCAAGCACAGCCCACTCCCACACTCTACATGGCTTCCACAACCACTCTACTACCAGCCACCATATCCGTACCTGTACCCGTACCCATGGTCCATCCCTGCTTCCCCCAATTGTCAATTTCTATGGAATTTCCCCCGTAGATCACCACCACAGCACCAATACCAATAGCACCACCTTTAATGTCAATGGCTTAACCTTCAGTTCCTGCAATAGATCCACTACCATCTAGTTATCCTCCACAATTCTACCCTATAGCGCGGATCTAGTAATGCCAGTTGCACTTGTTGTGTCAGTTCAAGATGCCCGATTTTACGAGTTGAAAGCTGCAATTGATGCACAAGCCACACTGATTGCAGCACTGATAATTTATAAGGACAAGGAACCGAACAAAGCAACAAAGTGCCTCCATCCTTTGGCTAATGAAGTTTGCACGGAAGTTTTTCATGAGAAGTACAAGCGTCCTACCTTCACGAAGTTTGATGGAGATGGCAACCCTGGAGATTACATCATAATCTTTGAGATTGAGTGTGGAACAATTACAACAAATGAGAAGTTAAAGTTGCAACAATTTCTAGCATCTCTTAACGACAATGCATTAAGATGTTTCAGCAACCGCCTACCTGGATCGATAAGTTCATGGGAGAAGTTTGTCAAGCAATTCATGGAATAGTTTAAGTGGATGGAAATTCCGGTCAAGATAGAGCACTTATGACAATGTCGAAAGGAGTCAGGTGAGCAGTTTGCAACATATGTGAAAAGATTTAGAAGCAGAATCCAAGATAGAGACTTTTGACATCAAGGAGCTTTTGAAGATTTGTGCAATGAATGCTGGACCAGCTACTTGGTTCCTAAGTGGTGCACAATCAACACTTTCATTCAACTCTTTGAAAAAGTATTGATCTACGGGGAGCTCAAGAAGGTTTATGTTTCATTGAAGAATGCTAAGACATCAACTAACGCTGTCACTAAACTCAGTGAGCAAGGTCGGGAAAACAAGTAGAAAAGTGAAAAAACAACAATGAAGTGCAAAATGTAATGCCCTAACAATAGCACGAAAGGAGGAATATAAAGGATTACACCTTTAATGTTGGTGATACTAAAATGTGGTTCAATATTTTGGTTAAGCAAGGAAAGATCACACTATGGATACGAAGAATGCACAGAAGCCAGATGATGAGAAGAAGGAAAATTTCTGTCGATACCATCAGATGATTGGCCATCCGATGGTGAAGTGTTGGGTTATAATAGATAAAATTTAAGAATTACTCAACGAAGGTGAAGTCAAATAGAAAGCTACCACAACACAAAGGCACTCTGGTGGCCAATATTATGATAGTGAGTCATTCAATTTCATCATTTAAGATCCAAGAAGAAGAAGAAGATGAAAAAAGCAAGTTAGAAAAAGAAAAGCAACTTGAAAGCAGTGAAGTGATAGAAGATGAAAGCAAGAAGAAGGAGGCTCCATTGAGTTTGGCAAAGGAAGGAAAGAAGGATTCTCCCCCTCCTACACCAAAAAAGGAAGTTGATCAAATGACAACTGTCAAGAAGCTAAGGAAGATACCCGACTTAGTGCACATGTATGTGCATTGCACCTCTCATCCAGTGCCAAGTTCACAGTTGAACGCCAAGTTCACAGTTGAACAAGCTTTGTTAGAATTTGTAATAAGAAATGGAGAATATAGTTTCTTTATAAACTCAAGTGGAGTAAAGTACTACATCATAGATGTAGAGTACTTGGGACTCCCCTCACCCATTTTAACTCGAGTAAATAAGGAACAAAGAGCTCGTACTAACCCGTCTTGGCAGCATGCTAATAATACTTTACTAATGCTAGCTGGGATCATCATTTTCTCCAACAACGATTTGTGTCACCTTGAACCCAATTACATTCGGCCATTGTTCGTCAGCTTGGCATCACAACAAGTTTGTTCAAGGTGCTCTTGTTTATCAGGGTCATCAATTAACATCCTTCCTATTCATGTGTTGTTTGAAATGGGTTACACTAAGTAAAACCCAAAGCCAGATAGTACCGTAGTTAACTCAATGTAAAATCGTACCCTTTGGCTTAGGAAGTCATTTGTTGTTTGGTTTGGTTTGACCTTTGGTTTGATTCAATTCGCCTTTTGGTTCAATTTGGTTTGGCTTTTGCTTCTAGGGAGAGTTGGTGTTGCTCTTGCCTTGGTTTGGAAGGCTTTGGCTCATGTGGGGTATCCGTTACTATGGATTTGTTGGGCATGCATTGTATTTTAGAAGTAGTTAATAGGCTGTTTACATGGTAGATTGGACATTTTCAAGGGGTGTTTTAGTAATGTATTTAGTGTCAAAATGTTATAAATTACTTAAGTTGATGACTTTTGGCTTGTTATCACACCAATTCCTAATAGTCTTCTACTTTACATATGTGACGAGTTTGACTTCATACTCATTTAAAGATTTTTTTAGCGTTATACCATTACAAAAGTCATAAAGTTTATATAATTATAATTTAATTAGAGCCATAAAAATATAATAAGCCATGTCATATTAATAAGCGATACAACATTGTGGGTCGTTTCTATTAATTGTACATGCATTTATGTACACCTCTTTAATTCTCTATACCAAGATTCATTATCTTTTCATTTCTTTATTTTCTATTTTTCTATGGAAAACTTTGTCATTATAAAATAAAAAAATCTTTCTACCATGAATTACAAATCGTATTTACTATCATCCTTCATCCTTTTGTTGAGTTTTCCCAACATTGTCATCGACAAGAGTTCGCCGGAATTTGCCTTCAAATTTGGTTGCATATCGAGGTAACCATACGTCAATTATACTTTAAAGCTCATATTTCCATCATTGAATTTGTGGTGAGCCATTATTTTTTTGAATATGTTTTCATTTAATCCTCTTCTTTTTATCTTACATTTGATGAAAGTCTATAATTTTTGACCTGATCTAAAACCTTGATGTTGTATACCTACAGTTTTGTTAAATTTTCTCTTTTTGTAACTCTTGCATGATTGTTTTGTTATTATTTTTTTTCATTCATTCGTGTCATATTTTTTATTAATCTATTGTAATCTAAGAGTATATTTAACTATTGATTTAAATTAATCTTATCTCATTTGATCACCCATTCTTATGCATGCGTCATATAGATTGTTATGTTAGATGTTGAGTTGGGTTCGTTTATGAGTTGTTGGTTTGAGCTTGCCAGTAGATTTCTTGGAGCTTGGAGATTAGGTTCATTTAGGATTCATTTCTTATTTTATGCTTGTCTGATGGGTGAGTTGTTTTATATCGTAGGAGAAGTTAAGTAGTGGTTTTATCGCAACCAACTTAATTCAGGTCATTTACATATCGTGTTTAATAACCCTCGAGGATGAGATTCCTTGAGTCATTTTCAAAAACCAAAAGATCCATTGCAAATTGCCTTCTTTCCATAGGCCTATTAATATTATTATTCCCTACCTAAGCCTATTATTATATTATATTTTCTTGATTTTGAGAATGAGGAGATTGTTGGAGATTATTTTGGGTAAGTTCCACTTCGAGGGGTAAGTCCTAGGGCATGAACCTGTTGAAGAGCCTAGTTGTTTAATTATTGATGGGATAGACGCATTGTTCTACTTTCTTTTCTTGCTGCATCATTTTCACTCTTGTGTCTATAAGCTTCTTACACTCGGAGAGGCATAAGGTTATGGGTACAATATTCTGTGGCATATATCATGGCTTGCCTTCAGAGCTCACAAGAGAGGAGTATGGTGGAATTGGAAAGGATAGGAGAAAGGCTGTTAGCTGATCAGATGCGGGTCACACATCGGTGTAGTTTCGTTTGGGTGTTGTGTGATTTTTCTTGTGGTGTACGATACCCTTCTTGTTTTATTTTAATATGAACTACTGAATTCATATGCTAGTTTGATATTATACTTATTCTATTTTGCAGCCCTGTAACTTATTGCATAGCTTACTATTGACAGTTTTTTACTTTTAATATTTATATATGTGGTATGCCTAGAGGACGTTGACGGATATAGGGGGTTGCCAAAGTCTTCACACATGCGCATACTCCCGTTGCATTATTGTTGTGTTGTTTTATGTTGTTTTCCCATTTGATTTTCGTCATCAAACATCTTTACCATTGGCTTAGTATACTGATGTAATAACCCCATGTTTTGGGAACAAATATTTCCAATAATTTATTATATTTTGAGTAAGGTTTATATTTTCTTTGTTTTTGCTTGTTGTAGTTGTGAGGTAGTGTTTGTCTTCCATTCAAGAGGTCAAGTAGGTTTAGATCTTAAGAGGTTTTGTGGCATAGTCTTCCATGCAATTAAGTTAATAGATATCAATATTAAATAATATAATATTTTGGTTCGGTTTGGTTAAAAGATGAATAGGGCATGGGATGTTATACTCAGTGTCTCCTGTACCATGCAAATCATTGGGAACGATGTATTTTCACATCTCTTTTGGTCCATTTAGCTTACCTGACATATCTACATCCTAGAAGTTGATCCAACATGGCACATGCTTCTTGAATGACCATGGATTCATGGCCACCGATGCATGCCATCATTATGGCACTAAGCAAAGGAGGTCAAATCCGAGTCTAGGTGCTGTAAAACCCATTTGCTCTTGAGGAAATGGCTTTCCGAATGCCATATTATTCATGGAGGGAAATGTCGTAAAGTTAGCTTGAGAATAACCATCTACTCATGTCTATACTGCTATAGATGATTTGCCAGATTTCATTAAACCAACAACTAACTATCCACCACTAAAGCCTCTCAAAGTAGCAAAGTTACACGTGTTATCAATTTCATCAGCACCAGTAGTTTCACTGGTGCCAAAAGCTTCATTAGTACTACCTATAAACGTCATAGTGCATTCAGGTTAACCAAAACAAAATGTTACAAAAATACCACTGCTACAAGAGGTGCAAAGCCAAAAAGAAAAAGATCGCATTGTAACTGAGGATGTCACCTTGGTATTAGGACAATGAGGGATGCCCTGTGATGAATTTTTGTGAGAAGGAAGTCATTAAACTTGACCCATTCCTGGCTGTTTACATGGAATAAGAATAATGCAACTCATTTGATCAGGCTGAGATCATAACCTTGGAACCTCAAGAGTCAATCACATTTCCTTTATTGTGTATTAAATGAAAATGGAGTGTAAATGCGACCATGGTTCATGGGTGCAATATGATATGAAGAGAGGCTACAAGATAAAGTGATAAAACAAGCACCAAATCACTTTGAAGTTGGAGTTACTCCAGTAGTAGAACAACTTGTGTAAATTAAATCTGGGAATTCCAACCTTCCTTAGATCAGGTTTCGAAGAAATGGAGAAGCAACACATCATTGGTTTACTTAGAAGTTACAAGGACTTCTTTGCATGGTCCTGTGATGAGATTTCAGGTTTGCCTTCCAAAGTTGCGATATACTGCCTTGCAGTCAAGCCCACCGATTGAGGCCATGGTTGTAACAGAGGTACAAAAGTTGAAGAAAGCAAACTTTCGAAGTCAAGTACCTGGAATGGTTGGCAAACATTGTCCTAGAAAATAAAAAGAATGACCAGATGAGGATTTACGTAGACTTTCAAGATCTCAACAAAGCATGTTGCAAGGATGTTTTTCCTTTTTCGATCCCTGTCATTTTACTTGACAATGTAGTTGGTTGCCCGATGTTTTCCTTCATAGATGGATTTAGTGGCTACATAGTTGGTTGCCTGATGTTTTCCTTCATAGATGGATTTAGTGGCTACAATCAGATTCACATGTTAGCCAAAGATGAAGACAACTTTTTACATGCTTGTTGGAATCTATTGTTTTATGGTAATGCTTTTCAGTTTGAAGAATGTAGGGGCTACCTACCAATGGGTGATGCAATATATTTTTGCAAACATGCTATATGTGAAAATGGAGGATTCTATCGATAACATAATTGTAAAGTCAAAAGCAAGATGTGATCATTGTAAGAAATTACGGAAGGTACTTCACTGGCGTAGAGCCAATAATTAGATGTTGAATCCACGAAAATGCACCTTTGGTGTCTTATCAAGGCAATTTCTTAGATTTTTGGAGCACAAGCTAGGAATCCGTGTTGACCTTACCAAAATTAAAGCTATTAGGGATATGATTCCACTTACTCCCCACATCAGTTACAGAGCTTCTTAGGGAAGATCAACGACATTTGGAGGTTTATCTCAGACTTGTCTTCACAGATTTTGCTGCTTACTCAGTTGTTGAAGAAAGGTAACAAGTTTGAGTGGGCCGAAGCATGTGAACGAGCCTTTGAGGAGGTAAAGGCATGGTTGCTTGGCCCAGATAGACCACTCAACTTATACATTTCTCACACAGAGGCAACACTTGCAGCTTACTTAGCCTAGGCTGATGACCTTGGGAAAGAATGACTTATGTATTATTTGAGTAGAGCTGTACAAGGCTTGAGAAGGCATGCTAAGCCTAGGTGTTGCTTCGCAAAAGTTGCAACACTATCTTACACATGAAGTGCATTTAATAGTACATGACAACCCTGTTCAGTACTTGATCCAACAACCAGCCTTGTTTGAAAGAACTGCGA
Source organism: Piper longum (assembly GCA_032619315.1). Classification (NCBI taxonomy): domain Eukaryota; kingdom Viridiplantae; phylum Streptophyta; class Magnoliopsida; order Piperales; family Piperaceae; genus Piper; species Piper longum. The sequence goes on from JAVDBV010000160.1 coordinate 9,394, forward strand.
GATGGCTTTAGAAGTTAATGAAGTTTAAAATCAAGTGTGTCACACAAAAAGTAGTGAAGGACCAAGCAATTGCTGAGCTACTCACCAACCATTCAATGCTACTATCAGAAAAGAAAGAAGAAGTCCATTTCAACATAGATAAGGAACTAGTAAAGTGGACTCTGTATTTTGATTGAACAGTTGTAGGACAGTGAGGAGGAGCGGAACCACCGGAGGAGCTGGAGTTGTCCTAGTGGAGCCTTCAGGGAAGATGCATTTGCACTCTTACAATTTAGCTTATTTTTGTACCAACAACAGCACAAAATATGAAGCAATGTTGCTGGGGTTGTTGCTCACAAAGGATTTGAAGGTAGAACACTTGCTAGTTTGAGGTGACTCATTGTTGGTAATCCAGCAAGCTGTAGGGAATTTTGAAGTTAAGAAAACTCACTTGGTAGTGTGCAGGCGCATTTGATTCAACTATTGAAGAACTTCAAAGAAGTTGTGTTTGAACAATTCATGGCTCTACAAATCACATGGTAGATGCATTCACCATATTGGGATCAAGATTTATTTCTAAAAGAGAAATCATAGAGCCAATTATTTGATTTTCTTGCCACGATGAACCAGCCGGTGCAGCCCTACCCTTCAAGTGTTGTAGTTGAAAGATTTTCATTGAAGGAGTTTGATGAATGGTATAGAGATATTATAAACTTTTTGGCACACAAAAAGCTACCTCGTGATCAATATACAAGGCTTGTGAGGTGTGACGAGTTGCTTCATGACATCTCGTTGAAGGAGAATTGCTATAGTGTTGAGGATTTGATGGAGTCCTACTATGGAGTTTAACCAAGGGGGAACATTTGAAGGCTATGAGAGATGCACATGAAAGGACATTTGGAGAGTACCAAGTTGGGAAGACCACCTTTTGCTCTCTTTTGCCCAAGAATGCACAAGGATTGTATGGATTTTGCTCTGTCATATGAGAAGTGTTAGTTGCATTCACCTTTGAGGCATTTACCTCACGGTTCACCCGATTGGAGCCTATTGGCCATTTCAGATTTGGGGGATCTAGATTTTATCAGTCCCATCCATCCATCATGTTCATCTTGACAGTGATTGAATATTTTATTAAGTGGGGAGAAGCAATACTGGGGAGGCAACAGACAGGAGATTTTGTCGCCCAATTCATTATGAAACATATAATGTGTTGGTTTGGAGTTCCCCAGAAGCTTATTACAGAGGATGGCATACCGTTCATGGGATGGCAAATTGAAGAGTTCGTGGAGCAACACTGGTTTGAAATGGTACAATCATCACCGTACAACCTACAATCAAATATGGACAAGTAGAATCTTTCAACAAAATTTTAAAGCAATGTTGCCAAAGATGGTGGCAGACCATCAACATGATTGGCATGAGAGGCTATCCGAAGTGTTATGGTCATACCGTACTTCCACTCGTGTAAAGACCAGAACTACTCCTTTTATGTTGGTTTACAAAGCATAAGCTATCTTGCCTTTGGAAGTAGAATTACGTTCATTGAGGATGACAACTGCTTCACAACTATCACCAGAGCAGACAAAGAATGTAGCAAGTAGAATTGCATAACCCAAAACGATTGATGAACATCTTCGTGTCTCAGGAGAAAAGTTGAAGAAATATCATGAACCAATGACGAGGAAATATAACTGAGCCATAGAGCCTCACAAGTTTAGCCCCAGACTGCTAGTATTGTGCAACACATGTGAAGGTAGAGGTTGATTGTCTATGTCTAAATTTTGCCATTATTAGAAGGGCCCTATGTTGTGAAGCGAGATGATGGTAAAGGCTGCTATGAGTTGTCAACAGTTGATGAAGATTTATTATTTCAAGTCAATGATAGATACCTTAAAATCTGGTAGGATCCTACGATGCGAGATCAGAACCCTCCGAGTGAAGCCTAGATGGTAGGTAGGTGGATGTATAGTGTACATAGCAATAAAAAAAAGGGTCAATAACTCGAAGTATGTTTTTGCTGATTCTTCTTTTTGAGTTTGCAAAAAATGGCCAAGGTGGACCGATATTTGTCCAAACTATGTGCCGCACCCCTTGGCCCCCAAGTCAAGCCCGTTGCACCATCTACACCTGTAACGACCCGGCCCAAAACGCAACGTAATGGGCCTAAGTTATTTCTTTAAAATAGTTAACCTAAGTTAAAGATTGAGGGATCTCACAATCCACCCACCTTAGGAAATTTCATTCCCGAAATCCTTACACTTGGCCCGTTACTAGCCCCAACCCATGACCTTTTGGTTTATGACCAGTAGCCTAGCCAACGTCCCTACACTTGGCCCGTTACTAGCCCCAACCTACAACCTTTTTGGTCCGTGAGCGGCAGCCTAGCCAACATCCCTACACTTAGCCCGTTACTAGCCCTAGCCTACGACCTTTTTGTCCGTGACCGATAGCCTAGCGAACGTCCCTACTCCAGCCCACCATTTAATATGGAACTAGGTTGGCTATTAAACCATTTGTAACAACCCGGCCCAAAGTGCCACGTAATGGGCTTAAGTTATTTCTTTAAAATGGTTAACCCAAGTTAAAGATTTATAATCCATTCTCACTTATAAACAGGATCTTAGCCCGGTAGGTATTAGATGTGGGACTAAATTGAGGGATCTCACAATCCACCCACATTAGGAAATTTCGTCCCCGAAATTCCTACACTTGGCCCATTACGAGCCCCAGCCCATGAACTTTTGGTCGGTGACTAAAAGCCTAACCAACGTCCCTACACTTGGCTCGTTACTAGCCCCAGCCACGACCTTTTGGTCCGTGACCAACAGCCTAGCCAACGCCCCTAGTCCAGCCCACCATCTAATACGGAACCAGGTTGGCTCTAATACCATTTGTAACGACTCAACCCAAAGTGCAACGTAATAGGCCTAAGTCATTTCTTTAAAAGGGTTAATCTAAGTTAAAGATCTATAGTCTATTCTAACTTATAAACAGAATCTTAGCACTGTAAGTATTAGATGTGGACTAAATTGAGGGATCTCACAATCTACCCACCTTAGGAAATTTCGTACCCGAAATTCCTACACTTGGCCCGTTACTAGCCCCAGCCTATGACCTTTTGGTCCGTGACCGGCAGCCTAGCCAACGTCCCTACACTTGGCCCGTTACTAGCCCCAGCTTACGACCTTTTTGGTCCGTGACCAGCAGCCTAGCCAACGTCCCTAGTCTAGCCCACCACCTAATACGGAACCAGGTTGGCTCTAATACCATTTGTAATGACTTGCCCAAAAATGCAATATAATGGGTCTAAGTTATTTCTTTAAAATGGTTAACCAAGTTAAAGATATATATTCCATTCCTACTTATAAATAGGATATTAGCCCGGTAGGTATTAGATGTGGGACTAAATTGAGGGATCTCACAATACCAAACCCAAACAAGTTGATTAAATCCATGCAATTCTAAGATTATGGGCGGAGATATGTGAGGGAAGGATGAAACTGTTCATGATCACATGCCAATAATTTTGGAATAAAGAAGACTCTAAAACTCTATAAATACCCAAGCCTGAACTATTTTAGGGAGGGGGTGGGGGGGGGGGGGGGGGGGGGGGGGTGTA
>JAVDBV010000161.1:0-16050 GCA_032619315.1 Piper longum
GAAGATTAATTACTCGATATATCAGTTTGGACGGAGGGGCAATGACCTACCTTGCTCACCAACAAAATGTTTATATTGAATGTTTTGATTGTTTTGTTATGTTTACTATGAAAAATGAAATTCTTATGATGAAGATTTTGGGTATATGGAGAGTGATAGCAGGATTTGAAATATGTATTAGTGTAAAGATTTCATGATAAAGGTGAAAATGAGCAAATGAGCAGGTGGGTTGAGACCCAAATTGTAGAATATTTTGATGGGGTAGAATTAAATATTTATGTGAAAAATATGGTGCAATGAATGTTTCTGGATTTCTATGTTTATATATGTTGATTTGGCAGGGTGGTGCATAATTGCTCTTTTCTGGGAGATTCTATCTATATTATTTTACGAATCTTATCGATTTTATCATCATTATTTTTTGTATGAACTGGTTGTCATGTCATCTATGTAGTAGCATTGTTAGGGTTCCGTGCATTCATCCATGCTTAGCGATCAGTTTCTTCCATCTCAAGACGCCGAGAGTAGATCCACTTGAGACCTGGGACATTCCGGTTCAATTTGCAAGCGAGCCGGTTTCGGGGTGTCACAGTTTGGTATCAGAGTTACTCTCGGTCGATTAAATTGGAAGATATTTTTATACGTGATGTGTGTGCAAAGATTGCTCCAGGTTCAGCTCGCAGGTATATATTTATGTCATTGTTGTCTTTCATTTATAGATTCTCACCAATGAGTAGTGTGGCAGTATTTTAGGATTGGATCAGTGAGTAGGGGTAATCATGGTATGAACTCGAAGTATTTGGAACATGTAACTACCCAGCCCAAAGTGCAACATAATTGGCCTAAGTCATTTCTTTAAAAGTGGTTAACTAAGTTTAAAGATCTATAGTCCATTCCCACTTATAAACAGGATCTTAGCCTAATAGGTATTAGATGTAGGACTAAGTTGAGGGATCTCATAAAACAGGGCTCCATTGCCTCCTTCCCCGAGACAAGCTAGCCCTATCCATGCTCACAGCGAGAGTGTCTAGCCGATCGAGAGCCACACCGCTAGCAAGAAATTCTAGTGAGTCAGGCTTAGTAAGTCACCATAGCAGGAAATATCGTAGTGGAAGCCACCACGGCGTTAGAAGCCGTCAGACTAAAAGAAAGGCTGTCATTGCAATGTTGGTAGAGGTACAAATGCAAATGCAACAGAGTCAGGAAGAATTCTGAAGAGAACTACGAAAAATAGCTCTCACCCTAGCACGAGCAGAGAAGAGAATAATTGTGGATGACGAGGCATGAGGGGAGCCTGTAGCTCTCATGGCCCCTCTGCTGCCACCTCCTCCTCCACCACTACATCAGGGGACCACTCCTACAACAATTCCACTGGTCACCCCACTTCGGGCTGGAAGGTGTACAAAGGGTAGTGGACTCGCAAAAAATGACAGTGGACAAATAGGCACCCTAAGGTTTGACAATACTCCTGTAGGGGTAGTATCGTCATTTCCACAGTTTGAGATTGGAGAAGGATCAAATAGATCGGCAAGTGATAGAAATCTTGGTTTTTGACAATATGAGCGGTTTGTGAAAAATAAAGGATGCCCATTCATGGGGAAGGTAGATATTCAAGAAGCTTTCTTGTGGATTTCATCAGTCGTTGGCATATTAGAAAGTATGGCATGTCCAATAGAGCATTGTGTACGAATTACTGCGGGAGCATTCAAGGATGAGACTAGAATATGGTGGGATTCGGTCATGGCCTCCACTTTTACAGGTAAGCAACCTAAGTATGTGACATGAGATGAATTTAAAGCTAAGTTTAATGGAAAATTTTTCCTCCTCCGGTGCTCCATATGGTGCAATTGATGGCTAAATCTTTCCCAAATCTATGGTGCAATTGATGGCTAAATCTTTCCCAAATCTGGCAGCTCTCCCAGTTGGATCTTCAGCTCTGTGAGTTCTCTCAGTGACATTCTATATGGCACCTTCGCTAGTGCCCTCACCCCTGGCTCCAACTCGATCTGGTGTTCAAGCGCTCGTTTAGGAGGTAAACCATCTGGCAACTCTGACGGCATCACATCAGAATATTCCTCCAGTAAGCTGCTCAGGAAATCCAGCACCACCACCACATGATCCGAACTGGACTCAACCAATGCAGCAAGATAGGTCAAGCCACCCCATTTGCACTCTTGAGCAAGTTGCATTGCCGACAGCTTCTCTCCACCGAAAGTATGATCCTCGACCCCTTAAGGTCCTCCCTGACAGTGAACAAAGCTTGCACCTGGTTGGTCCACCATCAATATACCTTCAAGCTGTGGAAAAACTCCCACTCTAGCAATATGCATGAAAGCATTCCCTAGAATTAGATCAAAATCATCCATCTCGATCACCATTAGATCCATCCTACCCTCACACTCTCCCAAGCTGATCCGAACATTCTTGGAGATCCCCTCCACTTATCAAGCCTACAAGTTCACTATTTTGATCTTGCTCGTGTTAAGCCCAAGTTTCATAGCCATCCCCTTCGAAATAAAACTGTGTGTCGCACCAGTATCTATCAAGGCTGAAACTCTCCTCCCGTTCACCACAACCAGCACAAACATCAGCTCAGCTCCCCCTGAAGCTGTACATCCAGCTCTCATCGCCCCGAGGGCCAATGCTCGAGCAGAAGGACCTGCCTCCTCCTGTTTGTCATCTACAACTGCCACCAAAGCACTGATCTTGCCCTTGTTCGAACAATCCTTCACCCGATGAGGCCCACTCAGCACCCCGATTGTTGTCCACAGGCCGAAAGTTGAAGTCCTTCTTCTTCTTCCACTTCGACTTAGACTTTGCCTTGCCCTCACGCTAATTGTCACAGACTACCTTGTGTTTCCTAGTCAGGTCATCATTTTTACCACCTGATAATGACTTGAAATCCACCAAAGCATCCGTAGCTACCAATGTCATCGATAAGTCCTGTACCTTCGGCCTCTTCAACTCCATTTGTGCCCACGACTACAAACCACTAATGAAGTTAAATAACTTGTCATCCTTGGACATATTTTTTATATCATGGAGACATGAGCTAAACTCCTTGACGTACTCTCGAATTGTGTCTGTCTATCTCAATTTCTTCAGACGACCTCTTGCCACCCATGTAGTATTAGTCGGCAAGAATTGTTCCCGTAGCTTTCTCTTCAAGAACTCCTAAGTCTCTATTCTGGGATGACAATCATTCTCATCCTCCTCGGTGCGTCTTCGATACCACAACTTGGCATCCCCAGACATGAACATATTGGCCATAAAAACCTGCATATCCTCGAAAACTTTCGCGGCAGTGAAATACTCCTGCATGTCCCAAATGAAGTTTTCTAGATACTTGGCTGATCTGTTACCCTCAAACTTCTTTGGCTCTCGCACCTTAAGCCTTCCTGGAACTGAGTTATCACCATATGCCACACGGTCAGCACCACCTAGCGGAGTCTACGCTAGAAACCCTCGCTTTAGCAATTCAACATCTGTTTGCAAGTTCTCATACGCATCCCTGAGATGTCCTAACACCTCGCCATCCCTCCTGCATGACTGGATTCAGTAGTTTGTACTCCCACCCAAGCACTCAAGTCCTTCAACCCTTCAACTAGGGACTACAATCTGTCACAAATAGTGTGAGCATCACTATCAATCGACCCACCTATCATCAACTCCAGCCTTGCAACTTTATCCCTGAGAGCTTCTGCACATGTATCCATTGTTGTTTGAACACCACGGTAGTGTGAAGGCCTTCTCCTGAAAGCTGTGAATATGTTGCACAAAATCCTCCCAAATCACACCTCAGCCCGAACTCCAAATATGCAGATCTGTGCCCGAACTTTGGTTGAAACGAGGCTCTGATGTCTACTGTCACGGGGCTTCTCTTAGGGTAGAATTTTTCGCCCAAAAAGCCACAGCGTGTGGCTTATTCCCCTCCTGGAAATACAAGCCTCCCAAAGTACACAACGAAAACCAATCACTACGATCCTGAAAACATCAACACCAATATATAACACCATCGAACTACCGGTCGCACCCGAACTGCACAATGCGCACCCAACAGGCTATCGGCTATCGGTAAATAACAATCACCACAATCCGCAAACACACACACGATACCGCAATTCACAATCACAAGGACCGCTACGCCAAGACAATTTCCAACACACCCGACACCACAAATACCGTTACCCACACACGGTGCGTCGAGTTCTCAGAATCCCACAGAACTCGACCAAGTATTCAAACCTAATGTCGACGTTGATCAATCACGGAACCTCGAATCCAACCTTCATTCAAACGCAAAAAACAAAGGAATACATAAGTAATCACACCCCTGACTACCTGCTCGTTGTGGACATGCAAACCCCACAACGCGATCCTCCTTCCAACGGGAAGACTATGAGATTAATGATAACCCCCTCTCACAAATAAACCTCATAACACAACCCCAAGTCGTTCAACTAGAATGACTTATTACATGCAATCCACTTAGCTTGAAAAGCACAAAGGTTGTCAGACAAGTATTGTGTACCTCAATCTCCTAGATGATGACTACTCCGAGCAATGTGTAGAGTTCCAGTCCCTCAACATGAAGACTTGGCTGCAGCAACTCCACCGTCTGCTCCTGATCCAGGCAAGAGCTTCTCCACGTAGCACTTCGACACAATCTCCCACTCGTCCTCTCCACAACATGAATTTTTCCTCTCAAAGTGCAAAAAACTAATTTCCATCCCCTTCCCTTAAAGATGTTTGCAGATATATATACATATACCTGCTATTATTTATCTTGAAGTCGCCAAGATACTCCTTGGATCTAATAAAGCTTTATCTCCAAGGTTGTTGCATTATCCAAATCGTCCTTGGATATAGGAGATCCCAAATCTTGCCAAGACATGTTATCTCCAAGTTAGTTGTAACAAATTTCCAACATCCCAAGTTGGCTGCACCGCTGGACTCAAGCTCTACCAATGGCTCGACCAACTCCAACACTCGAACACTAGAATTCAACCCTCCTGCCGTTGTGGCAAATTTCGACCAGAATGCCACAATCCAAGTACCGCTACTCATCGACACTCGATATTGCCCAAGACTGGATACCACTCCAAACACCGGTACCCATTACGGATCATCCTCCAAGTACCGCAATCTGCTACTAGTCACCAATCCTAGTTACCGGTACTCGCTATCACTAGACGTCCATTACCGACCCATATTCCAAAACTCGCTCCCGCTCGTACATGCTGACTGCTCCAAATATTGGAACACACTAGCGTTGGCTCTCGGTACCGCTACTCGCTAGCGCTCTTGCTGTAACCCAGTGCCGCTACTTGTACCGATCATGCCGAGACCCGGTACCGCTATTTGGCTCGGTACTGCTCGACATGCTGCTCGAAACTGGTGATTGGTACTCCTGGTCCATGCTCAATACTTCTGATCGGTCATGCCTGGTTTATGCTCAATAGGTCTGATCGGTCATGTTCGACCCATGCTCACTCATGACGCCTAGCCCTGATGCTCGATCACCAGCACCCGGCTATGGCACACCACGAACCAGCACCCATCATGAGGTCTCTTGGTCTCGACACGGCCACATGCTTGGTACACCATTACCAGTACATATGCCGCTATGGACTGCTGCTCCCCGACAGCCTCATGCACATGGTTTGTCACCTGCAACTATCACACTGATTAGTGTGGCCAGTTGTTTTCACCACCGGGATAGCTCCGATTACCACTCTTGGACACAGGAACCCTAGGGACAACCATCAAACCTTAATCCCATCTCGTCCCAAGGACTAGACCTATAACAATAGCTAGGGTTGATGTTAGTTATACGTGGCTACTGTCTTCTTGTATAAGCTCAATCATTTTCCGAAGGGACATTAACATACCTTTGATATAAGAACTTGGTTATTATTTTCATAAACAGATTGATTTAAGAAAACACTGATATAATCATTTAACAGACTACAGATCCGTTTTTTGCGATTGACAAACGCAATTTTGCAGAAATTTGATGAGACTCGAGTTTGAGTGAAGAACTGCTTAGTCAAAGTTATCAATTTTGGTTGGTCTAATATCATATGCGACTTGGAATTTCCCCACCAGACGAGCAAGAGATCATCATCTGTTGTTCCGGCGTGAATTTGACATTTGCTGCCTGTAAAAGTCACTCTTCAGTAACAGCGCGAAAAACCTTTCCTGTGAGAGATTTCAGAATAGATTCACTTAAATACCTTGCGGAATCCATGTTCTCCTTCGTACTCGACAAGAGCAACAGGCAACCCATTTTTTCTTCAATGCCTGGTAAATCATGCGTGCTTGACCCGGTGGCACACAACCTGAGGCATTAATTTGAAGCATGATAAATTGTTAAGAATTAGATTTTACTCAAATAAACTAGAAAGTAGAAAATCCTATCTATAAGAAAAACTCTATCATATGCCCAGAGAGAGCCTGTCAAGCATATTCAGATTTACACAGGTTTACTAGTTAAAATAAAAAAATATGAGAAGTAGGGCACAGACTATGATGACTAATGATTTTTCCATCTTTAGCTTTCACTATTTTCGTAGTAATGGTGGAACAATGGAAGAGCATTTAGCACATGTTACATGGCTTTGAATTACCATCTGGTTACCATAGTGAGAGGTCAAACTTCAAAATAAGGTGTGCTTCATCTCACACAACTGGGAAAGGCATAGACAGCAATCATTCAAAGAGAAAATTTTAATCCAGAATAGAAGTACTATAAATCACTTACGCCATATAATGAAGCACCCGACATAAAAGTGTCCCTGAAAGCAAGACTAGCTAAGGTTGTTAACATGCACACAAAAAAAGATTGAAGCACTAATTTATTTATTTTTTCCCGCCACACAGAAAAATGAACAAAGTATTTAGGAAGCTTGTTACCAAATAATCAGCACATCTGCAGCAGTTGTTAACATCCACAATACCCCAGGATCCCAAGAGTCTCTCTCTGTAATGTCTTCCATAGCCTTCAGATTGAAGACAGAGAAATGACCACATTGAAGCTAAAATATCAAACTTAATAACGGATTTATGAGGACAGATCTGAATGCATCCATCAATCTGCTACTTAATGCCGCCATACATGATCTGTGTCTGACAATGATGAAACTTAGCTAAGAAGGTGCCAACACACACTTTTTAGTATGCATAAAAAGGAATAAAAGTTTGACAAACCTTAACAAAGTTTATTTTTTTTAAATAAAAAACATTTACTTGAAGGATAAAACTATCAGGGCATTGCATAAACTAAGCTAGACCTTCGACCAAGAGCAAATAGATGAAACCCATCTTTCAGAGATATTCTATATGATATTTAAAATATGAATTGTATTCCTTAGATGAATGAATGAGGAGAGACAAACCTGAATGAGGAGAAAATGTTCGAATCCATTATCATCAAAGAAGAAAAAATTGCCAAAATAATATTTAAGCACAGGACACTTCAAAATAGATTATGTGAGTAGCAAGTTATAGGAAATGAACAAATTCATAACAAATATTTTATACAAATTTCTTACTAATGTTAAGGATGTCAATTGAAGTGACTGGTCAGTAAAGTAATCTTTTGAACTATCAGTACGTAGAAAGTACAGAAGCGTGCAAGCTTCTTGGAGAATAACAATGTGCTTGCAGTAAATATATTTTGGTCCACAAGAAAGAGATCAGCTCTAAGCTTAGAAAACACCAGAATCTTCGGGAAATTGTAGGTTGAGGCGTCTAGGAAAATCACAGATCAATCAGTTTCCAACAAAAGAAAAAAGAAAATATATTTGAGAGTATGCTATAGATCCTTCGAAGAAGGCATTATATTGGTAATTTTGGTGAAAAAAGCATTCCTTCCTTTGGGGAACTAAAAAGTGACCAGAAATTTGAGAAAATTATGGGAACAGTCTTGACACTAAGCTTGGTAGAATGTTTACCATGACTAGAATGTTTACCATGACTTCTCAGTAGAAGTGGGCATCAACAGAAGCTTGGTAGCCATGATTAGCAGGTGGATAAAAATATGCATAGGCAGTCTGATCTGATGTCTCTGTAGAAAACTCAAATCAATTCTGGTGAACCGATGTATGGTTGGCATTTGAGACAGTCAAGAGATGAAGACCAAATAATGATAAAATCGGTAACCATGGAAAGGCTTCCATCTAAACTCACCTGCATGGAACAACGTAAGAACTAGAAGCAAGAAGAAGAACAGGAAGAAAAAGCACATTTTTCCATATGCCATAAATTAGGCCTAAATTTAAATTGATTGGAGTATACAGAAAGGAGCAGGCTAAGGTACATATATTTACCTTAGCTACCGACAATGGACAATATGCACCCCGCAATATAAAGACCGGAAGGACCTGAAACCTGAGAATGCAAAAACCACTTTCACTGCAAGTTTATTCTCTGCAAGGATCTTAGTATTAAAATTACAATAAAAAGAAAAGAGAGGTCATTAAATCTGCCAGTAATTAATTGAGAACTATGGAAATAATTTTGAAGGTCATAAAAGATTAAAAACCAAAGAGATCATCTCATACTTACAACATTACCGATATCAGTGAAAGGAACATTAAGCAGAATTAAATATGCCGTGCTAGCATCTAAATTGCACAATGAAGATCGCCCATTTTGCCTACAATATATTGAAGGCATGGAATTTGATCATATAAATAGTCGAAATATGTGGACAGCAACGATTTAAGCTTTTTAACTTATAAATCAAACCTACGAAGTATGAACATCAAATGGCTTATCGATTAAGAGACCTATAAGAGCAAGCGACAACATCAGCATTTCTGTCCCCCCAAACAAAGTCAAAAGATTGATATCCAGAAACCCAGAGAGACCTTGTAAATTCAGCTTCCATAGAGGTTAATGCTAACAGCTCATTTTTGTCCTCCACCTGCATTTCAAAAACAAAGATAAATGGCAGGTAAATTTTCTTTTGAAAATACTTTTGTAAGACTAAAGATCCAGCTCTTAATGATTAATATGTTCAAATAACAAAATCCGAAAATGTTATCAACGAAGAACAAGGACAATATCCATCAGTAACACGGTCATATATAAGACTGCGTAAGAGTTGAAATCTCTCAGAGATATTATTTTATGTTCTTACGAAGCAGGACTTGTTGATGCCTTGAGTTGTTAGGATGCAATGGAAATTCGGAATCTTAACTGTCATTGTGAAGTTCTTATCTTGGAAATGGAAACCACCGGAATCATTCTGCCGTAAGAAAAGTGTCAAGCTCGATACATATAAATTACTCACCCATTTGTAAATATCCAGAATCCGTTCTTTCTATCTGTGATGAAAAAATGTTCACCTGCAGAATATAACGTGGTATACATAAAGCTATTCGTCCAAAAAAAGTCATCACCAGCAAAACAATACAAAAAAAAAAGTCAGTTTATCAGCTACTTCGATCACAAAACCATATGCATCAAGGCGAACAGCAACAAACCTTCCCTCACAGCAATGTGTCTATTGAAACGCAGATCAATTATCCGTCTGCATAGCGTACAGACTGCCCGCCATAATCTGGAGTAATGGGAACTGGAATAGAGTCCGCCCACAAAGATTTTGTAAGGGGGAGCAGTGAAGACACCAATCAATGAGAAATCAAACAAAATAGAAAAATGTAAACCTTTAAAAATTTTAATTGAATTACTTGACTTCACCAACGCACTTCCAAATTATTTAACATTATGTGGCCATCACCATTTCATGTGTAATGATCCAATTAATTATTAAGTGGTATTATTATTGGATAACCCGCATGGTGTGGACATGGCTCGTTCTGATGGATGGAAGGGTAACCATCACTCTGTGGGTAGCAAGAAAGATGCACAATTAACAGTCAAATTCTGTCCTAGAATCTGGAATGCTCTCTTGATTGATTGTGTTTCACACATAGAAACTATATTTGTTTGTAAATCTATATGCATAGAGAACTACATCCGCATCATGACAGAAAATGAAAACACTCAATTTGTCGTGGACATGGGGAGGTCGAGGGTTGAAAATGGGAGCCTGGCTAAACTTACACTCGGTCAGGGTGACAACCGCTCCATCAAATCAAAATCTCCATTTTCGACTCGATTGAACTCGAAATTGAAAGCAATTTTTTTGAGTTCCAATCCAGTTTGCATGAACAACTCTACCGTCTCTGTGTTCTAACTCAAGTTTTCAGAAAGCAACTTTTTGTTTAGGCCTTTCTTAAATTTTTATAATCAAGTTTGAACTTTGGTATTATATAATAAATATACTATTTTATTTCTTAATATAATTAATACCAAGTTTAAATTATTTAAAGATTTTTTTATTAAAAAAAAGAATATTTTTTTGATATTATCGATTAGATGGTCAAAAAATTAAACCTAATTACTATAAAAGAAAGAAAAATATAAATAGTAGAAAATACCTTTATTCAAATAAAAATTAACTTTAAATTTTTTAAAAAAATTAACTTTGCCTCTTGTTAAGTTATAAAAGGTGGGAGATTCAACCACCCCAAGCAAATTTCTAAGAAGTTTAAAACAAAATCCTCAATATCTATCCTTAATTCTAAGCTTCTAACTTATTAATGTGATGTTTATCTCTCCTTAATTCTTTTTGTTTACAAATAGTCAACGAGTTGCCTAAATTATATTTTTGGAAGCGTGGACAAAAAGTGAACCATGGCACCATTAACCGAAGCTTCTCAGCAATGGCGTCAACGCGTTTCATTTCCCCGCATCTTCACTACCACCCACACCTCCTACTGGCCACGATCGCCGGCGTTCATCTTCTTCTCCACGCCACCTGATAGTACCATGAACATCAGCAGCAGAATTCTCAACCAATCCACCATCCAGTACAACCAATACATCGCCCTCCACGGCCCCGCCCGCCCCAACTCCCACTCGTCCGGCGATACTGAATGGCCCTCTCCCTCACCGTCACCCTCCCGCCGCCGGCGATCCGGCAAGGGATCCACCAAGAGCTCGGTGCAGCGCACCTTCTACTCCGCTCCCGCCATTACCCACATGACTTCTTCTTCTTCTCCTCCCAAGTCGATACCCAACAAACCCAAAGCCAAGCCGCGGGAGAGGAAGATAGTACCAACTGCTCCCCCGGATCGCATGGAGGTGTTTAAGTTCTGCCTCGTCGGGAAGTTCCCCGGCCGGCGGCTGAGCTTGGAGCAGATCAGGGACTGGGCCGAGAAGGAGTGGAAGCTCCGTGGTGATTGGATTATCACCCTTCTCGATCGAAGCCGTGTATTCATTAAGCTTGACAACGAAATCGACATGGTCCGGATGTGGCCGAGAAGCAGGTGTTGGGCCCTTTGGGCCTCAAAAGTAACTTGCAACAAGTTTATGGGCCTCTCTTAATCTAAAAGCTAGCTTAAGAATTAAGGCTTTCCCATTAGCCTATATACAAGTCAACGGTTGCCTCCAAATGGGATGTGGGATTAACCCAACAATTCTCCCCTTCACACATCACAACACCTGAATCATCTCCCCCTCACTACATGCGGAGGCAACATGTCCAGATGACACCAATTTGGGCCAACTTCGGACCGACCGATAAATCTGGAGATACAAATTCGGATCGGCCGACAAACAAATTGTATGGCTAATTGAGGTAACACCAACACCAAAACCAACCTTAGCTCTGATACCACTCGTTGGGCCCTTCAGGCCCCAAAAGTGACTTGCAACAAGTTCATGGGATTCTCTTAATCCAAAAGCTAGCTTAAGAATTAAAGCTTTCCCATTAGCCTATATACAAGTCACCGGTTGCCTCCAAATGGGATGTGGGATTAACCCAACAACAGGTGGTGTACGCGGAAACGTTATGAAAGTTTTCAAATGGGTTCCGACATTTTTTACCGCCACTGCCCGTGAGCCGTCTTCGGCTGCCATTTGGATTTCGCTGCCGTCGCTCCCCATCGTCTTGTTCCAGGAGAAGTTTTTGTACCAAGTTGCTGGTTTGGTAGGGAAGGTGGTGGCCATGGCCAACGCCACCCGGAATATGTCGAGAACAAATGTGGCCAGAGTGTGCGTGGAAGTTGATCTTGCCAAGGCACTCCCCGATAGGTTGAGGATTGAGATTGGAGCTGTTGGGTTTTGGCAGGATGTGGTGTATGAGAAGTTGCCTTATTATTGTAACCACTGTAACAAGCAGGGCCATTCCACCGACATCTGCAAGTTTAGCAAAATTGATGAGAAAAGAGATCAGGATGCTGACCAAGAGAAGGTAGATTCTATATCTACTCCCAAGAACCAAAGTCCTTCAAACGTCATTCCTGATCTCCATGCCCAAACATGCCCAGCTATTCTGAATGGGACTTCTCCTTTGTGCTTGTTTGAAGCTTGCTCAAACAAGGAGATTGTTGGGTTGACATGTGCTTCCTTTATGAATGGAGAATTAATCTGGTACAGGAAACATTGATCTCATGATATTTTTGGAAGAATTTACGCTTGAAAATTTGTTTGTGAAACTCTACAAAATTATCTTCATCATCGCAATACTTCTTCATAATCATCTACTAAGTATGGACGTGAGTTTTTTGCGTTCGGCTCGGCTCGTGCTCGTTAATTTTGTGCTTAAAAATATACTCGGCTCGAAATAAATAAACTTGTTGAACAACGAACAGAGTTTGAGTAAAAGAGTGTTCGGCTCGGCTCGTAAATATTATTGACGTCACATTAAACTTATATAGTGTTTTAAATTTTTTTTGATCTTATATAAGTGAGCACAGAAACATTCGCTAGGCTCGAGCTCAGCTAAAACTTGACTCGAACTCGGCTAGTGCTCGGCTCGAACTAAGCCTAAACACTATAATTTTAGATAAGCTCGGCTTGGTTCGTTTATATTAAAGCTTGGCCCATTTACATTAAAGCTCGGCTCGGCTCGTTTTATATCGAGCCAAACTCAAGCACATCACTACTCGGCTTGGCTCGGCTTGTTTACACGCCTAGTCCCAACTCCCATTTATGAATATCTTTTTAAATATAATAATTTTCATATGTATATATATATATATATATATATATATGTGTGTGTGTGTGTGTAAATTATTATAAATAATTTAATATTTTACTTTTATTTTGAATTTTTATTTATTTTTGTTATTTAAAGGAAGATTAAATATAATTTTAACTCAATTAGTTATTTAACTTGGTATGATTCAGATCCCTACTTTGCTTTAATAACTATTTATAAATACACGATAAATTAATTTTTTTTTTCGTGCCTATGACAAAATAAAATCTACCAAATGTAAATAAATAATATAAACTACATTTCCTCAAATATACACTACAATTAATAATATTATTCAAAATAATATTAACATTTTCGTAATAATAATTGCTTCCAAATTAATAATATACATATGGTTTAATATTATTTTAATTATTTTTTCAATATACACTTCAATTACTTAATATATTTCTGATAAGAATGATTGAAAATTGTATAATATTTAATAGTATATTTTCATTTTAATTTCAATATTTTAGTTTTAATTAAAATTTTTATTTATTGGAAAGATAATAAAATGTAATTTGACTCGAATTAGATATCTTAATATAATTTAAGAGCCTCACTTCTGTTTAAAGATTATTCAATATACATTACAGTTACTTGATACTAGGCAAGATGTTGTGCTTTGCATTACTTATACTAAAGATAAATTTTAATTTTATACATAAATTTTTATTGAAATAATGAGATATAATATAATAATTTAACATCTTAGACTCTAATTAACTTTAACATAGATTCAAATTGAATGCGAAGATAAGTAGATGGAATCTTATTAATAGGAAATTAAAAAATGAGGTTAGCTGGGTATGAACCCATGTCCCTTCGCAGTGGAAGGTATTTTTTTCATATTTTGATTTATTAAATCTCCTACTTTTCGCAAACTAATATTAAGCTCTTTTTTTATTAATAAAGAATAGATTTTCCTAATAAGAATAATTGAAAATTGTATAATAATTAAGATTTTTTGAATAAGAAAGAGTAAAATTATATAAAATTATGTAAAATTGTAAAAATACTCAATTTTTTACAAAATGAGTAAAATTTAAAGTAAATATTTAATTTAGACTTTCCTAATTAAAAGGGTAAATTGTAATAACAATTAATGGTACGTCGCAAATTTATTATACGTGGATCTCATGAGAACCGTTATTTTCAAAAATTAAATGTTGTTTTAATATATTAGATTAGATAGAAAAGCAAATTGGAACCATCAAATCTACTCTGCAATTAACTAAAAAGGTGGTTGTCTACTTTCAACAAAAAAAGGAGGTGTTATTTTAAAATAAGATATTCAACCAATTAAAATAAAATGAAATTAATAATAAATAAAACTATCTAACCTATATCTTTATTCAATTAAAATATATTTCCAAAATTAAATCCTATCTTTATTATGAGGCCATTATGGAGTATTTTACTAACATTGACTAAAAAGAGAATCTCTTGGTCAAATTTCTTAGCTAAAATAAAACTTATTTCTCAACAAGCAAATGTCATTGGTGTACAGCATTCTTAACGGTGACCCTTGACATCTTGGTCTTTTGCATCAGTCTAATTCATAAAAAAACATATTGTATTCAAATGTTGTCAATAAAAAAACCATCATGGCCTTGACATCTTATAACCTTAATTATAATATTTTTTTCTGTAGATCACTTAGCTAATTTTGTCATGTCATCATGCTTAAACAATAAGGTAATGTGATTTAATTTAGCCACGTCATAAAAAATTAATAATTTATTAATAAAGTAAAGGACAAAGGTATAAGTGATATTTTTTTTCAAAAGTAAAGGTATGAAATGATATTTTTTATCATTAGAGACGTGTAAGTGATATTTAATTAAAAAAATAAAGTAAACTAAACCCCCTTAAAACCCATCAATCAAAAAATCTCATGTAGTTAGTTACCAAACTTAATGCCTAGTTGTTTTTTACATAACCATCAATAAGTTTTTTTGATTTGAAAGTTTCTTTTTAGGTGGCTTTTTTTTTCTTTGGTTTGACTAAAGATTTGAATAAGTCAAGCCAACTCGCGACCATTTTGTGTTTGATTTACTTCGAGTTGAACTTGTACTCATTAATTTTATACTTGAGAAAATAGTTAGTTTAAATTATTCAACTCGTTGAACTATCAATAAAGTTGAGCAAAGAAGTATTCGACTCAGCTTGGCACGAACTTCGAAGTTGATGTCTTTGAACTCGAGATAATACTCGGTTCGACTCGACTCGTATCACATTTTTTATATCAAGTTTTTTATATGAGTAAATAACTCTTATGTCATCATCACTTATAAAAAATATTACTAGTACTGTCACTTAACTATTAACTAATTGGCTTGTCTAATAATAGCAATACTTATGCTTACCCTAAATTATTACTTTCCCAAAGAAAATTATATCAAATATAAATTATAACATTTACTTAGACTAAATTACAAATATATATTAGTCATACTCATAATAATTAGTTGCTTATTTAATTAGTTCGTAATAACTGAAACATATAACAATTATAAAGTACTTATTAATAAATGTTTAGCACAATTTAGTTTGGCTCGGCTCATATCAAAATAAAACACAAACTAAGCTTGAACAAGTAACCTTTGAGCTTGAATGCAGCTCGAAATATATAACCTGATATTGAAACAAGCCTAAGTAAATTATTTTAATAACAGACTGAACTTAAATAAATTAGTGCCAGACCCCTTATTATGTAAACAATTAAATGTCAATTCGGATTTTTAGACTTGAGCAAAGTCAATCATTCCAAGGTTCCAAGCAGCAACAATTCTTCCTCATCACTTTTCCGCATCATGCGCCGGACAGGAAGGTTGGGGAATCATCTTCTTCCAAATGTTCTGATCCAATTGATTCATCTCCCAATTGGAGAGCTTGATCATAACCAGCACAATCATACACAAATATGTTGCCCGTCACCGTATCCTACTCCGGCGGCGGCAGCCTATGCTTCTCCCCTCCCCTTTCCA
>JAVDBV010000164.1:0-24183 GCA_032619315.1 Piper longum
GGGTTGGAAGCTTACTCTCCCTTCTTCACACTGGACACCACGTCGGGGCCTGGGACGACCGGCGTAGGTCACAAAATAATCCTTGAACTCCGTCTTTGGCTGCTTCTTCCTGCTCCTGTTCGTGATCAGATGGGTCACTTTCCAAATTATTTCCGGACACTACGGCGACGAAATCTCGTGAGACTCGACCCAGATCAAACTATCACTTCTCCGTTTTTACTTTGGTCACCATGTAGGAGGCCGGGAACGACCGGCTCTTGTCGGAAAACCGCCGCAAAGATCCGCCTTTGGCTACTGTTTCTGCTCTGTGATGCTCTGTTCCCGCCTCTTCTCCTGGTCGGATGGGTCTCTTCCGGGCTTTTTTCCAATGACTACAATGGTGAACTCCGGCTAAACTCACCTTGGGTTTTGAGAACACTCCTCCTTCTTCACTTCACACCTCACGGAGGCTCTGGAAACGGCCGGTACTGGTCGGAAAAAGTCAGCGAAATCTGCTGTTCGCTGCTCTGGCATCTGCCTTTTCTCCTTGTCGGATGGGTCTCTTGCTCGCTTTTCTCCGGGGACTGCAATGGTGAACTCCGGCTAAACTCACTTTGGGTTTCGAGACCACTCCTCCGTCTTCACGTTCCACCTCACGGTGGCGCTGGAAACGGCCGGTACTGGTCGGAAAAGGTCAGCAAAATCTGTTGTTCGCTGCTCTTTTCTGCTCCGGTTTTTGATGGGCAACATCGCCTTCTCCAACTCCGGCGATGCGGGGGCGTGGCGGCTTTGATCCTGGATGGTGGCGGTGGGCAGGGCTTTCCTATGACGACTAGCAATGTGGTAGACCTTCCACTATATGATGACGGCAATAACTTTGGCAAGGATTGGCAAAGGCGGCAACTTGGTGCAACCTGGGCTTTCTGGTAGATCGGCTGTAGCGTGGCAATAAGGCAAACTCTTGATAATTTCTTCTTTGATGACTCAGAAGGCAGATGTATTATTCACTGGTTAGGTGAAATAGGGAGTCACAAAAGATGGATCTCGGGCGAGGGGCTCCTCCCCTTCTCTCTACTTTTTTCTTCAGTCTTTTTTTTTTCAATTTAACGAGCCCCCCTTGCTTCAACATCACCGGGCTTTTTATAGAATTAGGATAACTCCTGGAGAAGAGATTTCCTCCGGCAGTTTTGAAACAATGCCTACCTCTTCTTTTGGCTATTCTTCCTCTGGCAATTTTGGAACGAGCGAGACTTCTTATTTGAGGCATTATGTCATCACCGGATAAGTACAAATCTTAGTAATTATTTGGATATATAAAAATTCCAAAATCACCCATGTAATCAAATAAATATAACTTTTAAAAATTATCCACGTAACCGGATAAATCTGTCCAAACAATATGTTTATCGTATATGATATATGTTTACATAATTATTTATTATTATTAATATTATATTTACTTATTAATATTAGTCTTCTTTTTGTTAATTAAATTAGATTTAATTATTTATTCATCTATTTATCTATCCGCATGTATGTTATTACGTATTGGTATTTTTTTTATATTCGTATATTGTATAACTATGATAATATTTTATTATTAAAAAATATTTATGTTGTGTATTTATTACTAATTAATTATCTAAGAGTGTATTTATTTCTTTACTATTTATTATATGTTATTAGTATGTCTCAATTTACGTGATGTATGTTTAGTTGTAAGTTTATTTAGTATTGTCGTAATTATTAGGATGAGCACACACCACAAACATGCATCATATAGAGACATTAGTTTTTTACTTAGCAGTGGGTTTCGATGTAGGCTTCGGAGTTCGAACTCACTGTAGATGTGCAGATACGCTCGGAGCTTGGACCGCAGGTCTGTAGGACTCTCCTTCTCTGCTTGACTCCTTGCGTGTAAGATAATCATGTTTTGAACACAGGACGTCATCGGCGGTGTTTTATCGGATCCCTCCGATGTCGGGCCATTTAGCACCATTTTTACACTTGTTTAATAAAACTACAAGGATGAGATCCCTTGTTGGTTTTCGAACTTTAACTCCAGAAATTTATTATACAAACCTCATCCTTAAGACTATTATATAAGTACGCATAGTTTTACGGATTTCACGAATAAGAGAATGAGTAGTACGGAGATATGTATGGACCACACTAGTACTCCTTCAAAACATGATGTAGTGTGGGTGTATGATGGTACTGCGTAATATAGCGCATTTCCAAAATATGTGGCACTAACTTAATTGTTCCTTTTGCCACTTGAGTACAGTGGCGGGTGATATGGAAGGTATGAAGGCGTAAGTGTTTTATATATGTATGATTATGATTATGAGCAGTGCATGCGAGCCAACATTTGTTAAGTATGTTTGCTTACTGCCCGAAGTGAGGCATTTTTGAAGTTTCATAAGTTTTTATGGATAATGGAATACCCATTTGTAAGTTTCTATTAGTTATTTTTCAGACCAGTAACATTTGTTACTGACGGTTTTCATATAAAATATGTAGGTCTTGCAAATCCTGTATCGACTTCGGCAAAAGGACAAATAAACACTACACACACTTGAGCTTAGAGCATCTATTTCCTTTCTAGCTCTTATATTTGATGTGTTTTGACATGTATATAATATTTTCTGTTCTCATGACACCAAGAAGGTTGTTTCGATCTAGTTGATCGATCGAGTCATAACGACCAACAGCTTTAAACATGACTCGACTCAATCGTAATATTTCTGCTTCGGTTCTTAAGTGAACCGAAATTAGGGTGTTACAGTAAGCCTCAAAGTCTTAGAACGCAACCAGGGGTAATCCATGTACACAAAATATAGTTGGTTGCAGCTGTATGTTTATTAGAGTAACGTGGGTAAGAGGAGCTTACAGTTCATATCGCGTAAAGAGCCCACGTGAAAACCAGGCATTAGGGTATGATGCTCTGGCATCCAATGGAGCTTCTATGTGATTATTTACTTATGCGGGGTATGTGGAATTGGTAACCACAACCCAGTATTTACATTACTGCAATACCATCAACATCATCTAAGTATAAGCTACATAACTCAAGGTTGTAACTAAACATAAGAACTGGATCATGCATCTGCATCTTTTCAAGCTCAACCTATAATAACTTATAAAATTAATCTCACATCTAACACATCTCAAAGTAAGATTCAATATATAAGTGAAGATGTACTTATAAATCTTTAACTTTGATTAATAACTTTTGAAGATATGACTAGACCCATTATTTGCATTTTGGACTGGGTCGTTACACAAGCTCTTAGTTGCATTAGAGGTGTTGTTTTTGTGTAGCTTAGAGTGATCATCTATATTATGTCAAGTCACCCTCTTAGTTGTTGGGGAGGTGCTGCCTCTCCTTTGACTCAGAGTACTTGTAAAACCCTACAAAAATAATTAGGTTATTTTATTTAGGGTTTTTGTAAATCTTAGTACGAACCATGAATATTATTTAATTAATTATTGAAAAAAATTAATATTATAAATTATCAATTTTGACCTTTAGCATATCAGTATAATGATATTTATAATATTTTTAGGATTTAACATCCATTCATATTAACTTAATAGTTATTTTTTTGACTTTACGTTATCACACAAATGACTTTTTGAATTCCACACATATTAATAAAATTTAATTTAGTGACTTCTTGAATTCTACATTTATTCTTCTATATAAAAGAGAATTCTGTTGATTGTTAAATAAGACATCAACTTCAAAGTTGTGAGCACATTTAAAAGGAAGGTTTTATAGAAGTTTTATTTATATTAGGATTTGTGTCATAATTACATGTGTCTCATCATAATTCCAGACCCGTATAATTACTCGAATTGTTATATATTCTTAATTGGTAGTCTTGGTTGACCTGAGTTCATATTCGACCGCTATGTGCCGAGCGCAACCAGGGTCAACAAATTGACTCAATCTGACACAAGGCAACACCCACAAAATGTTATATATTCGCATTTGGAGTCTCTGACACGAGGCAACGCCCACAAAATATCATATATTCGTATTTGGGAGTCTTGGTCAACCTAAGCACATTTGACCACCATGCGGCGAAAGGGTCAATGAATTGAGTCAGCCCGACACAGGGCAGCACCCACAAAATTCTTGAAAGATTAAACACCTGCCCCCATGTTAAAAGGGATGACAGGGTGCAGTGGTGCAAGACGGCTTATTATGCAATTGTGATACCGATAGGGTGAGTAAATGACAAATATCGGTAATTACAGGCCATGGGCCACGTAGCATGTGCGCATATATGAGATTGTAGCTAGATGGGCGGCTACCCTCCCAGCATATTAAGAGCTCGGCATAAGATCATAATCACTAAAAAACATAATTCAGATGTTGTGGAATATATTAATTATTTTTTTATATGCATCTCTAGGTATGAACAACAAAGGATGGGTAAAGTTGAGACAGCTGGAGGACTCTATTATTAGACTATTCTTTTCTCGAGATTGTTTGCATGGCAATGAGATTTTGGTTCGGATCATGAGACTATTATTCCGAGCTTATATTATATTTTAAAATGATTAAAATTTTATAGAAAATTAATTTACGAGACACTTAGTTTCGTATAGTAACACTTGGCTCGTGGCTTGGAATGAGCGGGTTGTTATAGGTGGTATCAGAGCTGTGTTTCCTATGGAACCATACAATTCAATCGTGACCTTGTTGAAAGTCTAAGAGTCCACTGTCCCAGGGTAAAAAAAAATTTATAAAAGCATTCATCATTCTTTTATGGAATTAATTTTTATTGTTTTAAATAGTAATTAATTATGGGTGTGACACTTATGCATCATGCTAGGTACATATGACATCTAAACCAATGAGTGTATATAGGACGCCTTTACAATCACCGGTGTTATCTAAGTAGTATGAGATACCTGTGCAATATGGATAACAATGTCATGGGATGGTGTGCCCCACTTTAGCTATGATATGAGTGACAATGCTTGAAAAAAAAAAATCAAATTTTCTCATTATTATATTTTCAAGGACAAAAATTTCCAAACTGGGAAGATTGTAAAACCTTGAAAAAAATAATTAGGTTATTTTATTTAGGGTTTTTGTAAATCTTAGTACAAACCATTAATATTGTTTAATTAATTATTGAAAAAAATTAATATTATAAATTATCAATTTTGACCTTCAGTATATCAGTATAATGGTATTTATAATATTTTTAGGATTTAACATCCATTCGTATTAACTTAATAGTTATTTTTTTGACTTTACTTTATCACAAAAATAATTTTCTAAATTCCACACATATTAATAAAATTTAATTTAGTAACTTCTTGAATTCTACATTTACTCTTCTATATAAAGGAGAATTTTGTTAATTGTTAAATAAGGCATTAACTTCAAAGTTGTGAGCACATTTAAAGGGAAGGCTTTAGAGAAAGTTTATTCGTATTAGGATCGTGTATCATAATTGTGGGTGTCTCATCACAATTCTACTATTTGAAATATTATATATTTCTACTTGGGAGTCTTAGTCGACTTGAGCCATATTCGATCACCATGCGCCGAGCGTAACCGGGGTCAAAGAATTGACTTAATCCGACGCAGGGCACCACCCTTAAAATTCTTAAAAGATTAAATACCTACCCCCATGTCGAAATGGGTGACAGGGCACAGTGGCACAAGACCGCTTATTATACACTTGTGATACCGAGCCACGAGCCAATTGTTAGATTGGCTTTCGTATGATATTATAAACAACATAAATTATGTATGAAAGCCGTTTGAGCTTACCGTCTTTAAGCCTCCTTGAAAGTTAGATCAGCTTTTGTAAGATTTGTACGACAATAGTCTAATAAATAGTTTTTTGAATTATAACATCATACTTCGGTTCACCCTTAAACTAAAAAATAGAGTGCTACATCGGGTCCAGAATCGAATCTCAAAAGACCCGAACCAGAAAGTATTTAATTTTGTTTTAGATTTTATTTTTCTTTATATAATACTATATATATCACACACCTTCTAGAATATTTCTCTTTTTATTATACTAAGAATAATTATCATAAAATATTTAAATTTTTGCTTATTTTTATATAAATATATAGATTATATTTATTATCAGTTCGGGTCCAATTCTTGTCCAGGTTTATTAAATCACATTTAGGTCGGGTTCAAGTCTAACTTAAATATAGCATACATATTCAGGTTCGGATTTGGGTATATTTATATCAGATTCGTTAGATCTTCTAAAACCTGGACCGAACCAACTAGTTGGTAACGCCAGTTGTAGCTCATATAGTTTATGTCAACTATAGCTTCTATGACGGTCATCTTATTTAAAATTTACATAGACAAATATAAAAATAAATAATATAAGTATTTATAAATACTAAAAAATATCTAATATTTTTAGGCCTTTATCTTTATTATCAAAATAATTATAATAAAAATTAATTCTAAAATATTTTTAAGTAGTATATTTTTTTTAAAAAAAAAGTAAGTCATGTCGATCTTTCAATCTCCTATTTATGTACTCTAATTCTCATATATAAATCCAGACCTCTTAAAAAAATTTAAATTAAAAGTGTGATGACTGATAAAACTATATTATGGGTACCTTAGTTTTCCCATATTATTTTCGAACTGATTTCAAAACTCTATTCATATCATGATTTTTTCTTCTTTTTTTTTTTGACTTGAGATTCATTGTCATCATACAACCATGTCGTCGGCTTAATTGCACCTTTGAAAGCATAATTGGATTTTTTCAGTGTATCTAGTTGGCATTTTCAGCAAATAAAAACAAAAAATGATGCAATAATTGGCTGTTAAGTGACAAGAGGGCGTTTTATTGACCAACAACATTTTCTTTAAAGCGAGTGAAAAACAATCAAATAAATACATTCCATGATAAAACCAACTAAAATGAACAAGCACATAACTCGCCAAATCGTATCCCATGTAAGCTACTCATGAGGGCTCCCCTTATTATTCGCACATACCATATATAAATTTTAAAAAGTGAAACAAAAAATAAAAAATAAAAAATAAAATGGGCTCAATCAACTCCATAGTCCATAGACTCAATACAACAAACCCACTACTTAGACGAAAGCCCATATGATCAAGCCCAAAACTAACATCCCAAAATGGGCCGCCAACCGCTGCCCACTTGACTTATCATCGTCGGCGACGGGCGCGTCATCGTCGGCCGGGGAATCCGCCGGCGAGTTGGCGTCGACCGGCAAAGACTTCGACTTACCCGCCTTGGGCGAGCGGGCCTTCGACGGCGCAGGCGCCGACACTGGCGGCAAGGCCTTGAAGAGGTCGGTGGGTAGGAGGACCTTGTTGATGGTGTAGACGACGAGGGGCTCCTGGTCGATGAGGGTGCTGGTGATCTTGGACGTCGCCGCCTTCGTCTCGAGCGTCACCTCCTCCCCTTGGTTCTGCACCGTGAACTCGAACTTCTTGGCGCCATCGGTGGCGAGGGTGTTGGTGGCGCCGTTGCTCGACTTCAGCATGTCGATGGTCATGTAGATGGGGACGCCGTGGCAGAGCAGCTCCGACGTCTTCTCCTCCGCCGTCAAGTTCTTGTACTTGGGCAGGAAGCTTTTAACTGCGGCGTCCACGGGGCAGAAGACGGTGAGCCCGCCGGCGATGCTGGACTGGTACGTCTCCAATGCGGTGGTTTCCTTGAGCAGGTCGGCGAAGAGCTTGCACCCCTGTTTCGACAAGATGGTGGTGAGGTTCTGCTCGGTCGGAGCCGGCGTCGGCGCCTCGGCCTCAGGCGAGGAGATGGGGTGGGAGATTTGGATGACGGAGATGTTGTAGGGGATCTCGGCGAGGGAGGCGACGTAGCGGGCGTCGAGGACGCCATTGTTGTCCTCGGCGCCGAAGCCCACCCGGCCGCCTTTGAGGTCCGTGATGTTGACAAAGCCGGTGGAGCCCTCGGCGACGCCGGTGGCCTGGAACATGGTGGCGGCGAGGGCGGTGCCGTTGGTGATCTGGTGGAGCTTCTTGGCGCCGAAGTAGTCGAGGAGGATGTGGAAGGAAATGATGTTCTTGAGGGTGGCGAGGGGGAGGTGCCGGCCCAGGAGTGCGGCCATGGCGGCGTTGTCTAGAGCTAGGACGGTGATGGTTTCTCGCCGATTGATCTGCGGGGCGAGGTGCGTCTCCGTCAGTATCCGGTTGAAGGTGGACAACTCCGGGTGCTTGGCCAAGATGCGGGTGATGTTGTGGCCGGTGGCTCCGCCGCTGCACCACCCTAACATCACAAGAACCACCACCACCACAGACGACGATGATAGAAGAAGCCTCATGCTTGTGCTGTTCTCTAGTGACACCGGATCGGGGCAGCACTAGAGCAGTAGAAGATCGGAGCGCAAATGAGAGCTCTCGGGTATGACTCTGAGAGTCGCAGTGGACATGCTAAAAGCAGTCGCTAGATTCCATGGTTAGTGGGTGAGCTGTTCTTGTTCATGAGTTGGCATCAAAAGAGTATGTGGGATTGATGTGAGTTGGAGTTGGCAGCGGTGAGAAGTGAGAACGGAGAACTTATCTGTTTATATCTTCTTTTGGGGGAAGGTTTGTGGGGTGGGCAATGGCTTCCAATATTTTTCATGTATCCCTCGTGAAGGAAGTAGACTTGTTTTCAATGGAAATACTAAACCTTGTTTTCAATGGAAATACTAAACTGGAATAGATTTCGATTTTATGAATAGATTTTTATTAGACAAAAAAAAAACAAATTATAATAATCATATTTGATATTTTAATTTATTAGTATTTTAATTTGCTAACTATCTTATTTTTGCCTTCCATCAGAACCGGCTGCTTTTATTAATGTAACAATAATTGATGTCTTTACTACTAATTTAGTTGAACTCAGCTGATTGTGTGCTGATTAATCACAGGACATGCCAGTAATTAGAAGGTGCCACCGACGAATAGTTATTCATCTTGATTAATTTAATAATCCATGTGCCAAATTATCGGATACGTGAGTTCGACCAAAATGTGTTTTGCTCTTACTCAGAAAATAATTCGATGGTGAGTATGCCGAGCATCTCAGATGCCACTACTGAAGTTCACTGATTAATGATGCCATCATCGTTAACCACTCTTGCTGCTTGTTTCTTTCTACACCCAAAGTTCCAACTTCCAAATCAAATCAATCTTCTATTAAAGAAGGCTAATCCTAGTCAATTTCAACGTCTCGTTTTGCTGTCAAGAGTCCGTCGGTGAAAACGAGTTGTTGCCAAACTGAATGCAAATATATGCAAGACTGGCCATTTTGACAATCAAATAAAAATACTGTGCCAATCATACACTTCGCTGCCACCCTTTCTACAAGATTATAACATGATTTGAAGTGGTTCATGGTTGGGACTTGGGCGGTCTTATAGATTATTTAAAAAAAAAAAAAAATCATTGCCCCTAATTGGATTTTTGGTAAACCAGTGGCACACCTGTCTTGGTTTGTTGGTTTCTGCTTTGTGTGGAGGGATGATGCGGACATGAGCAATGGCGGCCTCTCTGTTATCTTCTTCACAATGAGAACGTTGTAGACAAAGAATCCAATGTTACTTGGTCATTCTTGCCAGTCCCATTCCAGACCAGACCACCCATTTGTTTTGACAAAATCTGATACCATTTTGCAGACACTGCTTACCCAGATGCACACAATCGGACTCTCATACATTCATGTATATGAAATCTGATGATAATAGAAGTACGTGATAACGAGCTATTTTCATGACAGCTTCGTTTTGATCTTGAGTAGCATGTGTGCAATCATATTACAGTAACAGTAACAGTAACAGAGGTAGAACAGAGTAGTGCAAAAAATGGTCAACAAAAGCATCGGAAAAATGCCATTTTTGTGCTTCTTCTCTTTCCATTCGATCTCTTCAATGGTGAACTCTTCTTGGTCGACGCCGCCCTGCAACCAATCCCCTATTCGTCCGTAGATTGCGTAGAACCGGCCATCTCTGACGGCGACGGTGGTCGGAAACCTGCCCACGTCCATGACGGCTTCCTTCTCCACCGCTGCGCTCGACCACCAATCGGTGCTTATCAGTAGCCAGGCGGTGTGGCGGCTCACGACGGCGACGGCACCGGCGGCGTCAATGGCCAGGCCGTCGGCTCCGGTGAGGTCCGTCTGGAGGCGAACGAGGCTGGCCGTCCCGTCCGTCGCATCAACTCTGTATAGTTTGCCGGTGTTTGTTTGCACGGCGAGGAGGTGGCCCTTCCCGACGTAGACGATGCCGTTCAAGCCGCAGTCCGGTGCCAGTTCTTCTCTGTGCACACGATTAGAGTCAAGATACACATATATTAACGACGGTATTGAGAAGAAGGTGCGGCACTTCTGTCTGCGACGCGGGGTTACTCTTATTTATTTCTTTAATTGGAATTTTTGTCAAAGTTCAGCTTTATTTTTTTTAAAATAATAATATTTAAACTTATTTAGTTAACTATAATATAAAATATAACTTTAAGTATTATTAAATATTGTATTTATAATTTTCAATACTTTCTTGAATATTTTGCAAATAATTTATTTTACAGTTTATAAATCTGTTACGTAATAATATTTAAAATTTGATTTTTTAAAAAATTCAGCCTTATTTTGAAAAAATAGTAATATTTTAACTATATTTAATAACGATAATATAGAATTTACTTGTAGTATTCAATAAAGTATTTTATTTATAATTTTAATTACTCTATTCACTATTTAATATAAAGGATTATTTTTACCATCTATAAATCTAGTGCTTAACAAAATAAAGTATTTAAAATTTTGAATGAGCAAATTATTACTTTTTAAATGAAATTCAACTAAAATACAATAGTAAGTAAAAAATTAAATTTTTATAGTTTTTTAAATTAATTTTTTTTATAATTTATATCTCTAAAATTTTAAATCATTATAACATATTCTTAGGAAATTTATCAATTAAATTAAAATCTATTTAATGGCCGGCATGGTGCGCGGCATATACGCATATATAGGAGAATATATAAACCTGATGGCGTGGCCGTCCGTGTAAACAGGGGAGTCGGAGAAGACGCCGGTGGTGCCGCCTACGTCGACCTTCCAGATGAAGTTACCGGCGGAGTTGGTTACAAAGGCGTCGCCTTTGGGACCGACCGTCACGTCGTTGGCCACGGCGCGCTCGGACTTGTTATCGGGCAGCTCGGAAAGGAAGATCCGACGACGGGAACGGAGGTCAAACGCGGCGAGGGCGTCGAAGGCCGGGAACGGGTAGACGGCGTGGATGACGGCGAGCAGTCGGTGGCGGGGTGGGTCGACGGCGATTCCCTCGACGGTGACGTTGGGAGGGAGGAGATCTGTCGGGACGAAGAACTCGACTTCGCCGGCGTCGGAGATGGCATGGAGGGTGCCGTGGCCGAGGCTTCCGACGACGAAGCGGCCGGCTGCGTCATCCCAGTCGAATCCCTCGGGGAAGAGATTGTGGTATTTGAAGGAGATGACATGCCAACAATCTACCATGAGAGGACCCATTACTAGTACAGAGATGAAGAGGACAAGGGCGGCCAAGGGAGACAATGTGAAGAACATATTTGCCGTTGCAATGGCCGAATCGCCATGGCCGACAAGGTGGCATTTGTATATTTATCAAAGACGAGGTGAGAGTTTTTGCAGGTCAACAAGGGCGTCTATGGTGGCCGATTCTTGAAGAAAGGGTAACCCAGCAAAT
The DNA here is from genome assembly GCA_032619315.1 of Piper longum. Lineage (NCBI taxonomy): Eukaryota > Viridiplantae > Streptophyta > Magnoliopsida > Piperales > Piperaceae > Piper > Piper longum. Next base: position 11,713 of record JAVDBV010000164.1, read on the forward strand.
ACTAAAATTCCAACATTCACAAAGATCATGTATATACGATCTTAGTTTCTCTTTTTAATTTTAGAGGGGTAACATATTGCTAACCGCAAAAAAATGCTAATATGAGAATTGTGTTGTGAAATAGACGTTTTAGCCAAAATAACCCTGAAAATATTTTTATTAAGATGAAATAAAAATAAATATAAAATAAATAGGAGATATTAAGATAATAAAAAATATATGGAAATTTTCCTTTAATTTAGAAAAAAAATTAACCTACTCGATCAACTTTAATTAAAAAATCTTTTACAAGTATCGAATAAAAATTTAAAAAAACTATCATAACCCAAATCAGACAAATAACTAAATCTAAAAGAAATAACTCTTGAGAAATTAAGGAAATAATATACATTTCAAAAGAAAAATAGATCAACCTCACACCTTAGAGTACAACCACATTTCAACTAGAGATAATGAAAATTTTTTCCAAACTCTCCTAAATATATATAAAAAAACTCCACCCAAAATTTGTAGAAAATTCTATCCAAATATAAAAATTTTCACCCCAATAAAAGGTAAAAAGTCTACCTAAATGTGGAAAACTCCACCTAAGAGAATAATACTACTCTCAATTACAAACCATAGACAAAGGTACAGAAAGAAAAGAAATTAACCAATGTTGATATTGTCGAATAATCCAAGTCATATCTTCACCTCACAACAAACAATTTCTCTTTCTTCTCTCACATGCACTACCAATGGTGAACCTATCTATCTAGATCTGTAACCTTTCATGTCTCCCTTAAAGAAGAACACTCCATAGAACTTCCCTAAAAAGAAAGCACACTTAATACATATGTCCAATTACATATTTATAAACTAGAGATATGGAAAACCACTTGGAAATGAAGAGTTAACTTCAAACACTATTTTGTAAGTATTGAAATCCTCACCAACGAATCTCTTTTCGTATTATACAAATTTTCATCGAATTCCTCTTACCTCTTAATTTATCTTTATGTCTTCACGACTTCCCATGTGATTAAACACTTTCTCATGGAAGGGAATATCTTCAACAATTCTCCCCTTCCCGACCATGAGAAACACTTGAGAAAACTTACACTAAGCAACATTGTCTAATACCCGTCAAACTTGATGTACAATTATCGACCGCTATCACATGAAGAAGGAAATATCTCAACACATTTCCCCTCCTGACTCATGTGCAAAATGATACACAGCTGCGTGGTATCTTGCCCACCTGCACGTTCTCGCCATGAGAACAATGTGTTCTCCCTTTGAGTACAATGCTCTTGACAATCACATTGGTCTTGTTACCTACCCAATTGCCTCGAATGATATCTACACCACTCATCGAAACATCTCGATTTTAAACGACTTTGCCTCCTTCAATCACAACATGGCCAAACGGTAACTAGGTGCATACAAGCATTACACAGTATCCTATAATAGCTTTGTGCCATCCAAAACAGGGTTGTGATAGCAGCACATAACAACTCCGACATTCTGACACTAGTCACACGTGCAAACAACCAAAGTATACTCAACTCTGCTTGATTAAGGGTCTTTGACCCACCAGCCTGAAAATGCTACACCTCATTAGCATCAATCGACCTCACCTCTTTCTTGCATCCGACTTAACGTGTCACTTAGGCACAATTCCCTTCATGGGTTTTCTCAATAAGCAACTGTCCATCTAACTCAAACAGTGCACCAACACTCAAAGCATTACATACTTCAAAGTAAGCTTAACTCTAATGTTTGAAATAGATCCATCATCCAATGACGAAGTGCAGAGATCATGCGCGAGAATCATCTCCACAAACATGTCAATCCTCATGATTGTTGATCTGCCCCTGGCCTCGGTCAAAGTACTGATCAATCTCCAAAACACAACAGTAGTCCAACTGACTTCTCCGACCCAATCCCACTAAATATCGGCAACTGCAAGAGCCTCATCTAGCTAGATCTGAATAGCAATAGGCTCAACGGCAGCATTCTGCCAACACTAGTCGGGTACTCTGGCATGATCAACTAGATAAACTACATGTATCTCAAAAACGATGGTAGCTCCACTTGTCTCGGCGTTGGAAACCTCTTCAGGTTCGAGGAAAAAAATGACTGGAGCAGGTGGACCGAGTCCCCACCTGCTTAACCACGACCACAACCAACACGTCCTCTCCATTTTTTTTCAAAAAAATCTGTTGGGCCCTTCAAAGTTTTGATACCACTTCTTGAGCACTTTTGGCCCTAAAAAGGACTTATAATAGGTGTCACAGGTTTCTCTTAATCCAAATGTTAACTTAAGGAATAAGGATTTCTCATTAGCCTATATACAAATCACCAAGATTATCCATTGCCGATGTGGGATAAACCCAACAACTCTCATTCACATATTGGCGATCCCAAAACTATCATCGCCTGACAAACTCCCTTTTAATCAGACATAACCCATGAAGAAGACTCAAATCACCAAGATTATCCATTGCCGATGTGGGATAAACCCAACAACTCCCATTCACATATTGGCGATCCCGAAACTATCATCGCCTCACAAACTCCCTTTTAATCAGACAGAACCCATGAAGAAGACTCTGATAATCGGCGTTGGCAAACACCAAATCTTCAAAGATCACAACTTAACTCTGATACCACTTCTTAGGCCTTTTGGGCTCCCAACCAAGCTCTGATACTACTCTTGGGCTCTTTGGGTCCGAAGCTTTGATACCACTTGTTGGGAAATACACGTTTTAGCGAAAACAACCTAGAAAATATTTCCCCTCAAGATGAAATGAAAACAAATATAAGATGAACAGAAGACACCATGATAAAAAAAAAAAGATGGAAACTTTCCTCTAATTTAGAGAAAAAGAAAACCAACCTAATCGATCAATTTTGATTAAGAAATCTCTTATAATCAAGTACCGAATAAAATTTGAAAAAACTCTCCTAACCCAAATTAGACAAATAACTAGATTTGAAAGATACAACTCTCGAGAAATTGAGAAAATAATATACATATCAAAAGAAAAATGGATCAACCTTACACCTTGGATTGCGACCCCACTTCAACTTAAGATAATGAAAAACTTCTCCAAACTCTCTTCAATATAGAAAATTCCACCCAAAATTTATATAGAAAATTCTACCCAAGTGTGAAAAACTTCACCTCAATAAAAAGTAGAAAGTTTACCCAAATGTGGAAAACTCCACCTGAAAGAGTAGCATTGCTCCTAATTACAAACCATAGACAAAGATAGAGAAAGAAAAGAAATTAACTACTATTGATCTTATCAAAGAACTCGAAGTCATATCTTCACATCACAACGAACAATTTCTTTTTCTTCTCTCACATACACTACTAATGGTGACATTGTCTATATCTAAAACCTCTCATGTCTCCCTTAATGAACGCTCCATGAAACTTCTCCAAAGGGAAAGCACACTCAATACTTATGTCCAATCACATATTTATAAACGAGAGATATGGAAAATTACTTGGAAATAAAGAGCCAACTCCAAATATTATTTCCTGAACATTGGAATCTTCACCACTGAGTCTCTTTTCATATTGTACAAATTCTTATTGAATTCTTTGTACCTTTTAATTTATCTTTATGTCTTCACGACTTCCCATGTAATTAAACACTTTCTCATAAGAAGAAATATCTTCAACAAATTGAAGGTAGAAAAATTCAAATTCCAATTTTATAGGATCTCCCAAGAGACTAGAAAAAATCCAACACTCATTATGTGTACATTGTATAGTTTCTCTTATCGTTCATTCATTTGAGGTCAGAGAATTTCCTCTTGTTTTTGTAATTGAATGTATAGCTGTTTGTTTTCGAGATTCTATAGCAATTTTAATGGTGTTGTCGTAGATATATGAAGGAAGCAAATGCTGTGTTGCATCTTCAAGTTCTATTCTTGTCTGAGCGGATCGTTTGATGAGCTCGGTGTTTGAGTTCTTCAAATGCCCGTATGCCATCCTCGTCGAATCCCCCTGCAAACTGTTAGCAAACTATCAGAGTCAAAGCTTTTATGGTTCTTCAAATGATGAAAAGAAAAAGTAATTTTATACCTGGTGAACACGAAAGGCAAATCGCACACCTTTTAGAAGTAAGGCCTCTCTGATGGGTTCCTTCCTCTGTTCAATTAAAGCATCAAGCTCTAGTATGATTCTTTTCATGAATATCCCAGCCAAGACAACACAAGATAGTTTTATCTAAATCAAGTCATCAAACACCACAAAGTTGACGATTCATAACAATTGGAATTAAGCTTCTTTCAGTAATACATCTTTGAACAAATTACGCGCTCGAATTGGCATTGATATTTACTTCAGATACGCAACCAGCTAAATGTACCTTGCTCACTATGCCAGAGTCGAGCAACCACGCCGTTGGGATGCCAAACTCTTTGTAACGTGAAATGGCCACTTCTCGATTTCTTACAAATGCATATACACCTTGCTCCACCCTGAAACAGGTGTGGTTACCAGCTCTACTTATCAGAAGTTCGAAAGAGTAACTTGTGAAAACTAGGCCTTACTTCTCAAACAATGAATGCATTGCCTTCAGAGCAGCTTCACAAGGGAGATTCGGATTATCCACATAAGCCGAAGCTTGTTTCTCCAATTTTACAAGGTTTTGGTACACAAAGGCTGCATCCCGAAATGTATCAGCTTTAACCTCCGGCCAATCAAAATGCTTAAGAACTGCTCGTTCATCAACCTTCAAACATTGATGCAGTTGTCAACAAAAAGTCTTCCAGGATAAACAATGATTCTATGAGGGAAATTAAGACTACCAAGAAAGAAAGCTCCTCGTCAAGCCATCGAACAAAGGATGTTAGATCATCCATTTGAGCAAAGGAAGCCTCTTTGACTTCCTGGGCCAAGTATCTAACAAAGTCACCTTGTGTCTCGACATCATCTTTCACCTACATTCTGATCCACTTCGATCATCCGACATCCATGTTTCAATGTTGAATTAACCCTGAAATCGAAATTAAAAAGATTGCTCACCGCTAGCATGTAACTTGATCGGCTTTCTAGCTCCCCGATCATTTGCTTCCTGGCATCTCCTGTTCCGGCCATGCCAGAGGTCGTAGAGGATGTCTCCTTCTTTGATTCACGATTCATCAGAGAGTGATAGAACTCGACCAGACCTAGTGCCCGTCGGATTTTCCCGCCGCCCATGGGACCCAATTTCTTGCTGCTCCCTGGAGGAGCTGGTGGACGAGGTGGTCCGCCGGGCAAGCTTGGTGGTGCTGGCGGCCGGGGCCGAGGAGGAGGTGGCGGTGGAGGGAATGCCTTGCCCAAAGGCTTGGAGCTCGGATGAGCAGTAGTTGGCAAATCGGTCGGAGATGGTTTCGGAGGTGGTCTTGGTACTCTGGGAGCTCTTTTTACAAGTTGGGCAGCTTCAATCTTCTTACCCACTGGTTTAGTATCTAGCTTTCTTCCTTTCTCTTTCTCCCATAGCTGATCATCTTGAGCAAGATTTGGAGATACTTTAAATGGGTTTTCTCTCTGGATATTCACCTTCAATACTTCATTAGAATCAGCTTCGTCTTTAGCCATCTCTGATCTTGCTTTCTCTGCTTTCTGGGCTGTAATTACCTCCCTTCCTAATGAAGGCCATATATGCGCAAGTGTCAGAGATTGAGCATCTTCAATGGGCATAGACATAAATCTACAACAGTCCCGTGTATAAGGTAGATTATTATGGTCGATGAACTCAATCACGACAAAAACTCTCCCCCTGTTTTGGGAAATCAGAGTCCTAATAAAAGTCTTGTATTGGATTCTGAAAATAGCTGGTGCAATCCTTAATCTTCTGATGCAATCCATCTACATTCCTGCGGTCTGCACCATGGCGTGTAGACTTTGGCAACCTGCTGCAGCGTCGAAGTTTCGGGCATTTGACTTGGGAAGGTAATTTGGATAATTCAGCTTCACTATGCGGATCATTTGTAACTGTGAAAGAGAAACTATTTAAAGTGCCAGAGAAGGATGTAAAAACTTATATCATAAATAATTAAATTTTAATATATTTCATTATAAATGATCAAAATTATAAATTTATATTATATTTACAAATCTTCAGCCAATTCGTATATTTTAAAAATAGTTTACTCTTAATATTTATTTTATTAACATAAATATCCTTAATTTCACTTTAAATGTTTTTCAAAGCATATTTTTTTGTGTTTTAAATAATGAATGATATTTTATTTTAAAAAAATGTTTATAATAAAAATATATTAGATAAAAAAATGTTTTAATTTTTAATAAAATGTGATAATTTCAAATTAAAATTTTGAATATCTAAAAATATATCTATTCTATTTTATTTTTTGTTTTTGATGGCCTTAAATTTAATTTTATTTTTAATTATCCAAAATTCAATAAAAAAATATTTGTTGTTTTTTAGCTCATCAATATATAGTTTTATATTCTATTTAGTATTTATTAGTTAATTTTATATATATATATATATATAGTTAGTAAAAAATTATAACTGTTATCTTTTATATATTTTAATATTAATAAAAATAAATCTTATGGGTATTTTATTATTATTTAAAAAATGATAGGATTTGGTTATAATTGATATGAAAATTTTAAAAATGACTATGTCTAATATAATTTTGTAAAGTTGTCCAATTTTGAAAAAAAAGTTTGAAATGATGTTATTTATGATATTTTCTCAATTTATTACACAAGTTCATCTTTTTATTCCCAAGTTTCTTCCGTAAGTTCATGGTCACATCCGTGATAGTAGTTTCTTAACAAGAGCTTCTAGAATAAAGAAAGGTTTTTGAGGCATTATACAATGTTGCAAGGATGAAAAAAAAAAAGATTACAGAGTTAAAAACCTAAAATAATGAAAGTACAAAATGCTGGGTTTTTGTTTACGTTAGCTCCATTATACTTAGACATTCAGCCGCTAGAAAAACATCAAATGATGTTTATTTTGAATATCTTGTTTTCTACTTATGAGTCCCATAGTAGAATAAAATGTATAATGGTAAACAAGTGCATAAAATGTATATGATTATGGTTTTTTAACAGTAGAGAAAGTGAGAAACTATGATTTAATTGTTAAATGATTGCAGACGGAGTATTTTTTTAATAGTTGAAATCAATTTAATTATTGATATATTATAAATTCACGACATACATTTTGTATGTAGTCTTTACCACATCGTATTTTTTTTTTTATAGTTGTTAAGTCTTTATTTGGTTAGCACAAATAAAAATGAAATTGATGTGAAAATTTTAAATAATCACCTTTATTAAAATTAGTATACATGCAATATATTCTTAAGAAAAAATATTACTTTTATAATGCATTTTGTGTTTAAATTAATTATGATTACTTTCAAATGCCCCACTTATGTGATTTTATATAAGTAAAATATTTTTTTATTTTTATTATCTCAATAAATAAGAAAAAAAGGGAAAACAAAATTTCTCGTAAGTGAGTCACATAAGGTACTTATGGTTATTTTATACTCTTGTTTGAATACAATAATATTTACTTTATGTATAAAATATGTAATTTAATATTACTTTTTATATAAAATACCTTAAATGTAACTACTGTGGCAGGATTAACTATTTTAAAATTGTTATGCACTACTTAAAAAAGCCTTTAATTATATCAAACTGTTAGGGCTTTTTCTTTTGTTATGAGTTTGGGCTATAGTTAGCACAAGGCACAATAAGGGCCAAGTCCATTGGACTTGTGCTTGTATTTTACTAGGGGTGTAAACAAGTTGAGTTGAGCCGAGCCGAACAGGGGTGTATTTGAGTTTGATTTGATATAAAATGAGCCCACCTGAGCTTTAATATAAACGAGCTAACCTTTAATGTAAACGAGCTGAGTCGAGTTCGTTTAAAATTTATGATATTTGAGCTTGATTCAAGAAGAGCTCAAGCCTAATAAATGTTTATGTGCTCAACTTATATTAGATCAAAAAAAAAAATTGAACACTATATAAGTTTAATGTTATTTTAATAGTATTTACGAGCTAAGCTGAGTCGAATATTTTTTCAAGTTTGAATACATCGAGTTCGAGTTTCGAGTCGAGCCGAACCGAACACTTTTTTGTTCAAACTTTGTTCATTGTTAAACGAGCGTATTCATTTCGAGCCGAATACTTTTTTGAGCACAAAATTAATGAGCGCGAGTTAAGCCGAACCGAGCCAAATACAAAAAATTCGTGAGCAGGTTTAGCTTGTTTACATCCCTAGATTTTACCCGACCTCGAGACGAGCTCAAATTTTGATATGCGGGCTGTCGCTGGCTCACTTCCAACTCTTGGGTTCCACCCCTATCAAATTGAGTCCGGTCGAGCTCTTGCTCAGGCTCGGTCAAATAATTAGGCGAGCTTTTTGAGCTGAGCTTGCCACGGGTACCTCCTCCTTTAATCCCCATCCTTCTTAATTTCTTTTCCATTCTTTTAATCCCCATCCTTCTTAATTTCTTTTCCATTCTTTCTTTTTTTCTCTTCTAAAGGGATATTTTGCCTCCCCTTCTAAAGATCCTCCATAATTTTTATTTATAAAGTTAATTTTTTTAGTACAAACTATACTTTTATTTATAACAAAATATTATGTTTACAAAAGAGCCGATGCAGAGTAATAGAGTAATATTGCAAAGGTGAATCTCCTTACAAGATTGATGAAGACAACCCTCTTTCATATTTGCCACTTCTATATTTGACGTCACTGCCATATTTACCCATGTTCCACTCTTCCAAGGATCGCTATTTTGGGGCTTTCTCCACTGATGTTTAGAGCTTCTTTCCTGTTGACGATGAGGTTTGGTGGGACGTTATCTGATGGAAGCACTCTGGCTGAAGGACGGTTTGATGCTTTAATGCCCTTTCCCCCCTTTCTTAGCAGCAAATTGTGTTCTTATCTTATTTTGAGGAGCATTTTTTACTATATTGTGGGTAATTTATAGATATTACTAAACACCGGGGATATCATATCTAATTTCTAAAAATGGAAAAATATACAAATGGCTTAAAATAACCTCACTTAAAAAATTAAAATAAACTAAAAAGCTATAAAAACTTTTACAAAATAATTTTTTTTTACAAAAGGCAAGTCGGTGGGCGCCTCTTGGTTGAACTCGGCCTGCCACCCAGGCGACCATATCCTACTGCCTAGTCATATGGGTGGCCAGCCCGATTGTAATTTCAGCTGCCCCAAGGCCTTGGCCTACAATTTTTTTTTTTTTTAAAAAATCTTATTTTAAGAAGTAGTTTTGTCATTATAAAAAATATTCTTATTTGCCAGTAATTAGTCTTAATTTTCTAACAAGTAATATAAAAAAAACTTCCATTTTCTAGTGACAATGGATTTTTAGAAGTCTCATTAGGAGTTTGTATTAGGTGATTTAGTGGGTTCTTTTGTACTAGCCTAAGTGGCTCTGGTTCTCTTAGGCTCTCTTTAGTTAACACAAAAGAAATAAAAAATTTATAAAATTTATGTATGATAATTCATGCCAATAATATTAATCTTTCATTAAAAATTTCTCTATTTTTAAAGTAGTTTATAATAAGCAAGTCATCACCCTTGGAAATTTCATCTCTATTAATTTCTTTAAATGTTATTAAACATAAGAATTTTTTTTGAAGAGATTTTATATTTTATATTTACTTTATAACTAATTATTGGTAAATTATAACTACAATAATTTCAAACATTTTATATTTTTTTCATATTACTCAAACGGAGCAATTAAGTCTCTAATATCTTTATAATCTTAGTATAACTAGATGGAATCCCGCGTTTTTCTATAGATAAGAATTTTAATTTATATAAAAAATTTGATATTTTGTTGTAATTTAGAATTTTAATTTATTTTTTTTATTTAAAATAATATTAAAAATAATTTAGCTCTAATCAGATATCTTTACTTGATTTAATTAAGATTTTTATTTAATTTTAATAATTATTTATAAACAATAATTATTTAATTAATTTTTTTACTATTTTTTACACATATATCACAAAAATAAAATTTATCAAATTAAGATAAATAATATATACATCAATTACTTGAATATAAATTAAAATTAATAATAATTATATAAAGAAAGTACACCTTAATGGTAAAACCTGTAACTAGAGCAAGGGTTTTATAGCCGTGAGCTGGCCGATTTAACAATTTATCCAGGTCAATTCAATTTTCAGAACTCATATGCGGAGCCTAGGACGAATGTACATAAGTGTTAGAAGGGTTCATGAATATCTGAATATATAATGATAGTCTTAGCTACACAACTACAAACTGAGTTATCAGTATATACGAGAATATACATTGTTTATTTTATTTTACCAGTACATTAAGTTATATGATTGATTTCTTTTATATGAGAGTCAACTCTCATTTGCTAATTTGATATTTAATTTTTTTCTGAACCATAATAACCGTTGTTGGCATTTTTTTATTATCTATATAGGTGAAAAATAATTGTAAGATATGGCGGCCTTAATGGAGGAGCAATAATTGCTATGTGCACACACACACACAAACACACCTGGCGCGATATGTTTCACTTGTGTGATTTTGTCATGATGAATCTATTGTGATTTGTTTTGTATAATGTTGAAAATGACGGAAATATTTTGAAATTGATATAGCTATTATGACAGATGTAATTAGCAAATGGGTCGAGACCCGGTTTAAAATTCGTAATATGTTGTTATAATTTTATTGTGCTATATATATATATATATATATATATATATTGTTGTAATAATATATTGTTGTTAAACATGTTCGTCCCTTATTGCACTTTTACGAAAAAAAAATTTTGTATTATTTTAAAATTATTTATAATTTTTATTGTATTTTGATTAATTTTAAGTGTGATTAATTAGTATAACATTCACGTAGCATCTTGTTAAGGTATGCATTTCATACATACATTGGTTGCGCATTGTGGTGTTTCCCCATCTTGAGACGCTTATAGGGTTTAGACCTCGTCCGTTTAGGTTTAGGTCGACTAACTTAATTAAAATAAGATTTTGTTTGATCCGTCGTTACAATTTCAATTTGGTTTGAGAGTGAACCGAATTTAGGGTGTTATATTATTTTTGAAGAAAATATATTATAATCTTATGGGCTTGAATTTTTTTAATTTTTATGAATGATCTTTATTCTTTAGTAATAATAGAATGCTAAAAAGAAATTATACATCCAATTTGGGAACCATAATCTTTTAAATTGATCTCTTGTGACTATATAAATTATATAAATATAAATGTAGAGCTTCCCTTATTTATAATTTAGCTCATTATAATAAATTATAAATAAGTTTATCAGTCTTTACACACGTGTAACCTCTATACTTTAAGAATTTAGATAAAGAGGTTTGTTAATAAGATAGTCATTAATATACAAACTAAATTAATATATAATGCACGACTTTGTGAATTTCTTTTAAAGATAATAATTTTAATTTATATCAAATAATGAGTATTTTATTTACTATTAACTTGGAATTTTTATTTATTAATAATTATTTTAAAGAATATTAAATATAATTTAACTCTAATTAAACATCTTTCCAATAGAATTGAATTTGCTGCAGCATTGTAGCAGCCTCCTGAAGGGCTCAAACCGCCACATTTAATTGGGTTAAAAAAACATAATAATTAGTTAAACTCCTTTAATTGTGGTAATTTGTACCGATTAGAGAGCATTTGATAAAGAGATTTAATTAGAAAGTTTTCAATACACAATTAAATTAATATTCAAATAAAAAATTTGATATATAATTTTTAACTTAATTTTTTTTTTGTTATTTAAAAATATGAAATATATTCTGACTCTAATTATTTGACATCTTTCCTCCGTACTTTAATTAATTACAATTAATTGGTATTTTTATAAGTCAACTGAAGTATATATCGTAACAGATCACATGAAGAGACTTATATAATTAAATTAATATGTTTTGAAAATTGTCATTGAGAAGTATTGTAAAGGCTTCTTTAAAAAACTTTTGGTGAGAAAGCATAGTAAAAACTCTTTTAGGAACTTCCTACATTAGATAACTTAAGGCGAGAATCATAGCGAAAGCTTTTTTAGCAATTCGTTGTTGCTGTGTATATTAGATCAAAATAGATTAGATACTGATAGACGATGCATGCCAGCTTTCTAGGTACAATTTGTTTTTTAAGGTACAAGTTTTGGGGATGGCAATAATTTGGTGATAATAATTGTGTTAATAATTTGTGGAACGTGTATTCGATATAAGTAGGGGTGTAAACGAGCCGAGCCGAACCGAGCAGGGGTGTGTTTGAGTTTGGCTCGTTATAAAACGAGTCGAGCCGAACTTTAATGTAAATGAGCCGAGCTTTAATGTAAACGAGCCGAGCCGAGCTTGTCCAAAATTTATGGTGTTTGGGCTTGGTTCGAGCCGAGTTCGAGCCGAATTCGAGCC
>JAVDBV010000166.1:0-17492 GCA_032619315.1 Piper longum
CAGATCTTTACAACTCTCTACAAGACCTAGTGGGGATCAAAGTGGCCGAGGGTTCGGACGAGAGAGCTTAGAGTGCATGTTGCGGAGGTGGAGGAGAGTACAACTTTGATGTGAACCGAATGTGTGGAGCCGAGGGTACAACCGTTTGCTCTGATCTGTCCGAATACTTGCAGTGGGATGGAGTTCATCTCACCCAGGCGGCATACCATCTGATCGTTAATCACCTTGCGTCCGAGGGTGTTTACAGCCATTAGCTAGATCGTCTATGCATTGAACCAAATTCATCTCGTCTTTTTAAGTTTTTTCATTTTATCTTTTATAGATTTTCAGCAATTTTTTGTTTAGTTAGTTGGCCAATTTTTTCAGTACGTTAAGTCTTTTATGTCATTTGGACTTGCGTACTTTTATAATTTTATTCAATGAAATAAACTTCTTTTTTTTTATAATTTCATTACATCTGATTTCATTATTTGCCAATAGTTGGTACTTGTATAAATGGATCAATGAGTAATAGTTCAATTGCGCGACATTTTCAATACCAAATTGCAAAATGCAAAGATAGGAATGGCTCGTGTTATAGAAATAATAAGTAGGTCTTTGTTGCTTTAATGGCACCAGAAGCTCCAATTACGATCTTATTCTCATCTATGAGAGATAAGCTAAACAGGGTGGCCGCAGCATTCTCTCTCCCTTCCGTGCTTCCTCTTTTAAGAACTTCCACAATATGAGTAATCGCTCCAGCTAACGTTATCAAAATTTTATTGTTTTCATATATGGAGAGGTTAAGAAGAGAAGTAACTGCATGTTCTTGCGTTCTCAATCCATCTACAGGTAATAGATCAACAAGTAGTGGTATGGCTCCTGCCTCTGCATTTAGTAATCCGTTGTCGCTACTCCTCTCCGCAAGCAATCGAATTTCAGAGGAAGCAACTCTGTGCTCCTCCCTCCATTGATGGTCTCTGCGAAGGAGGTTGGAATAGAGGGAATCAAGGACTACTAAGTAAGATGCTAAATAGATTTTTTTGTTCTTAAGTCAAATGCAAACATCAATTTTCTGTTAAGATGTGATGAAACATTTACAAGTAGCAAAAACATATGCAAGGCAATTATTTTTGATAGACTAATATGTAAAAAGTATAATTAAAATAGGAATAGTTATTCCTCAACACAACTCCCACTCCTGCTCTGGCTGTCATCGAGCCACAAGATGCTCGTAGAAGAGCCCCAAACTCTCGTATTCAATCAAACTTTGTGCATCAAAAGAATTGGAGTCATTCACATCATCCATTTAAGTAGGCGATAGAATACAACCCATATACTGATTCAAACTTACCTCCGAGCAGGTGACTTCTTCATTCACTAAATTATTTTTTTCCTTTTGAGAATTCAGCTCTCCCATCAGATTCTGCATCTCCAAATTCAACCGAGCATTTTCATCCTCTAGCAACCAAAAATAATAACCTGTCAGAAAATAGCGTCAAAATTAATCATGGAGAGGAAAATCTTCCTGAGAAAGACCTCAATCTCTCCAATAAATGTGAGGACAAAGAAGATGATTTCTACAATTGTTTTAGTTATTAAGCATAATCGGAAAGAGTTTCAAAGTTAATTTCAGAAATATGGATGCTTAAATATGGAATATCTAAGATTCTCACTCAAATCACTAGTAATCAATATTGGTTTATTAAATGGAGAAGTTTTTTAGCTTCATAAATTCAGTTTCTATGGCTGGCCTAAGAATCGGAGAATGATGCCCTTTGTTTAGGAATATGTGATTGGGGCCTATAGCATAGTTCTTTATTCTTTAAAACAAATGAAACCAAATTTTAGGTTACCAACATACTTCTGCTTTCTATTTCTTTAATTAGTGTTTTGTCTTTTTTAGAGTAACCTCATTTCATTTATTGATTGATATTACATATTAAAAGTACTTAGCTTTGTGCACGAGTAAACTTCATAACCTTATCATTTGACATGGGAAAAGGGAATACAAACTTGATCATGCCCCTTGGCACTTTCTTCTCTAGCTCAAGCATAAAAAAAAACTTTTCCTCACTTGATAAGCAACTTTCTTTATCAAAAAGGATCTACAAGCCTAGTAGCAAGTATTCTGTATGGGAATTAGTGTCACATAAATTTAGCGAATTACAACATGTTCTTGGCAATCAAAGGAGCCGTCCAAACATATTTGACCCTTTAGTGGACGGCTTAATTTCTTCCTCCGTTAAAGCATCCAAACCTTATACCATATTGACATTTACATCAAAATCGCTTGCTACGAAGCAAGCTCAAGTATTACAATACAAATGGACGTATACAAGGATTCGAATGGCGATGTTTCTTCATCTCGTTCCATGTGTCAGTGCCTTGCAAGAAAAGTCGAGTGCACCAACTCAAGTGAGCTGCTTAATATGAATATTACGAATCTCTGGTCATCTCTGCTAAAATTGTTGTGTTCTCTTCAGTGTTCTCTTTGCCAGGTAACGGATTTCTTCGTTGGAGGACTCTCGAGATATTCGAGCAAGCTCCCTCATTGCTCCAGCTGCTAATAAGTCTTCAGCATTGTCCTCTAGTGAAAGAAACAACACGTGGTAAGATCAATTAAGTCACAGATGGAAGAACATACAGCAACCAGGAATTTTTTTTTAGGAAAAATGCAAGTAAATAGTACATTGTAGGCAACAAAGAGATAAACGAATACTGGATGGGAAATCTTCTACTCGACATAAATAAGCATCAATAGATTTGACAGTTCATTCATAAGCCCAAGTCCAACCTAATATGCCCAAGTCATCCTTTCAACATGATTAACCAAAGTTAAAAACATATAAGCACCCCCTAGTAATATACCAGATCTTACAAACCACCCACCACCACAAGAAATTCTTTTCCTTAGCCCATTGACCTAGCCCAGCGCCGATAAACCAATTCAATTCACCGTTCAATGTTGTCCCAAATCGGCTCTCATACCATCTGTAATGTAACAATTTGGCCCAAGTACAACATGATGGGCTAAATCATCCCCCTCAACATAGTTATCCAAGATAAAGCACTGTAAACACATCCCCCAAACAAATCAGACCTTACCTCGTAAGTATTGGATATAGGCCTAATATTGGAGGATCTCATCCCATTGGTCATTAACAAACAACAAATGAAGAAAGAAAGCAATAGGCTAAAAATCACACACCATTCTGAGACAGATGACAAATAGCAAGTTCTATATGCCGTCTTGTTGAATCTGAATCAGTTTTAGAATTGGCTAGCAACCATTCTACTGCACCGTCCTCGATGAGAATTGACCGACCTTTTCTATATCCTGTTGTTGAAGAAAGAATATAGAAAAGGAATATCACATTCCTCTTTCAGCTAATCTACTGCAATCTTTTAATGATTCACAGTAAATGAAAAGGAATTCATGTAAAACTTTTTCTAGACAAAAACCTTGAGTAATTCTCCGTGATTCACCCTTTGCAAAGTTTGCAAATCCTCGGGCAATTTGTGAAGTGACTTCAGCTTGCTGACATCTGAGCATAGTTGAGAGAGCCTTAGTGCCTCCATGCTCTACAAGGGTAGAGTGCAACCTTTCTGTCACATGAATATTGTTACATTACCATTAGAATGTGATTTATTTTGGCAATGAGAAAGAGGGAAAACAAATTTAACAAACTGTGAATAATGATTGTGTGATGTAAATCTGTACCAATTGTGCTAAAAATTACAATCAGTTCATTAGCAAAATTTAAAGTCGGAAGTTAATACACAGGATTTTAGAGAAAATTATAAGTTATTGGCATAACATATGATTAATAATGTAACATAGGTGAAGGGCAAAAAATATACAAGTCTAATTCAAACTCTAGCATCGATTAAGATTATCTACTAAGAGAAACAACCATTATAAGAACTGGGTTTGTGAAGCATGAGATTCCATAAAAAAATGATGAAGAATGTAACCTTAAATAACATACTTGGAAAATACACAAGAAGCAACCAACCGTTAAAATGTGCAATGCACGAAGTAAAAATATTTTGACATGAGAAGAAACACTATCTTCTAAACAATGTACACTAATGGTAGTAAAAAACCATTGTAAGCAAATGGCATTTGCTGAGGGCTTAGTAAGCAGGGTTTCGCACAAGCTAGGATAGACAACACAAAAAGTACTAAGACGTACAGATAGGTGACACATCATAAGGCTGCAGAATGTTAGAAATGAATTGGATAATCACCCTACCATTGCCACATAAATTTGCAATAGCACCAGCTACCATTCGGAGTGCCTGAGGATCATCTGTTTCAGCAGTTATATGTGCCAACAATTGAACACCTCCTTTGCTGACTATGAGTCCTTGATAAATTGCTGAAAAACATATAACAATCAGCAAAAATCACTCATGACATGGGAAAACAGCTGAACGAAAACTAATGATATATATATGTATGTATGTATGTATGTATGTATGTATGTATGTATGTATGTATACACACACACACACACACACAAACGAGGTTTGATAAACTTGAAGTAAAAAAAAAGAAAAAACACTGCAATACAGTTTGTTGAAAAAATGATGATTCTAATTGAATGATTTGTATAATTGCAAACAGCAGTGGGAACTTCAATCTTTGACTACAGAGAACGATCAAAATATCTTTATCTAGTTTCTCTCAGCCACTCGCAAGTTCTTATCATGCCAATGAACTTAGCAAGCTAGGTTTAGGTGGAGATAATGATAATTACAATCTCTTGCTAAAGATAGTCATACTAACTATGCGCTAAAGCTAATGTAAATAACTAAACAAGTACAACACAAATATTTTCAGCCCATTTAACACCAACATGCGGCGTGTATGACCACTTACAACATGGCATGCCCAAGCTAAAGAAGTGGACCACAAATACCGTTCATAACAATCCACATAACCAACTCAGCAAAAGGTTAAAGATACAAATTAGCAGTTTACAATAACAGCATCAACACAGACTTAAACATGGTCACTGATCACAATGTTTCAATGACAAAAAGTAGCATAAATTAGATTAAAAAAATTTGAAGAATATTCTGGAAGGAATACTTTTGTTGCATCCACTTGGACAAGGTTTCAAATTAACTTCAGAAAAATTATATATCTCCCATAGATTGGTGTTTTTATCACATTTGTCACAAGAAGACCATTTTGTATGTGACAAGCAAGACAGAAAAACCTTCCAGCAGTACCATTCATAGCAAGATTTGCAATTGCACCAGAAGCAACTCTATATATGGTAGGATTCCTCGTTGATCTAAGAAGAGATAAAAGTGAGTCCAGTCCACCCTCTTGAACAATCTTTTCCTGATTAGCATCTAAAACATGATAAAAATGGTATAATTTGTTATGAAGCAACACAATCTAAATGCATAACATTAGATAAGCCAAACAATGCTCAAATGAACTCGATCAAATGATGCACCACAAATACAGTTCTAAGGTAGGTGTTAACCTTCAGCAGCAAGATTAGCTATCCTCTTCACGGCATTAATTTGAACATCTTCATCTTCAGATTTAAAAAATGCAAAAAGCTTCTGAAGGTCAACTGAAAAAATTAAAGCCTTTTAAAAGCATGTTTCCTATCAAAAATTCTGAAGGCTGTATGTTATATTCGCTTGCAATGATACAGCGAAGTATTTTACCTTCTTCAAAAGATCTTGCAAGACCAGCCTTTTGTACATGCTGGAAATGCTGGTGTTTTGACTTTTCTGATGTTTTTGGACTTGCAAATCCAGATATTAGCTGTCCACTTGCATGTCGTTCAGATCTTTTCACCTGGGAAAATATTGAACATAAAAAGAAAGCTCTATCTTGAAGAATTTAAGACACCATCACTATCAGCCAAAATATGTTAAAAAAAAAAAGTTGTCCTCCCATGCCATTACCTCTGTCTCATTAACATCTGAAACAATTTTTTTCAACTTCAAAGCCTTATGTTCCATGGATTCCCACAATTTTTCTCCACTCGAAAGCTTCTCTTGGAGCATTTTTACCTCCTCATATAATATTGCCTTCACAAAAGCTGATATCAAATAAATATGAATACATTTTAAAGCATACCTAATAAACAGCAAGCTATAAAAATGTTTATCTATCCTAAAAAGAAACACGTTAGTTCTGCACTATCAAAATAAATCCATTTTTTTATCTTGGATACTGCTTATGCAGTACAAGTCACTTACTACATACAAGAACACAAATGCAGATAATTTTTAAAATGGCAGATGTTCAACGTGGCATGATGTATGCAATAGAAATTGTCAGGGTGGTCACAGCGATTTGCAAAATCCAGAAACTGATTTTATCAATGGATAATTTATAGTTCCTCATGGATTTACAAAAGGCACCTTTTCAGACAAAATTTCTCCCCTCTCTGCTTTCAAGTGCTGAAGCTCTGCCAATGATTTATCATGCCGTCTGAACAATTCTTCAAATTTCACCGCCAGTTCTTTTAACTCATTTTGTTTCTGAAGCTGATATGAAATACAAATTTCTATGAAAAAACACTAAAACCTGCTGATTTATATAATACTAATAGCATAAAAACATTATTTCTCATATTCACACCAATATATCAAAAAATTAATTGAGAATAAATGAAGAATAGATGTTACCTGCAGTGAGTGCTGTTCAACCATGGCTCTGTTGATTGACACTAATTCTTCCTTGGTGGTTTCACATTGAACCTTCTCATAATCTATCTGTTCTCTAAGATCCATGATTTTCTTCTCATACATCTGCGTAGTTTCCGAAAGTTCATTCTGATATGTGGAACATTCATCTTGAAGCCTCTGGAATTATAAAAAATGACAACTTAAGTTATGAACCTTACCGATATCAAAAGCAGCAGAGGCAGTCAACAAAAAACAACAAAAGCCCAGGACATAGTTGATTATACATCAAAATTATCACCTCTGGGACTGTTACAACTTAACACTTGCCATAGTGTACAACATTCACAAGAATTCTGTTCCTTTATAGATTATTTGTGCAAAATGTGAGTGTGGAAATGAAGTTTCAAAATTTGTCTGATATTGCTTGCTGAAGATTTGTTTTAACTGAAGAAAATGAAATAAAAAGTTTTCATAAAAAATAAAATAATAAGAAACCTCTTTAGTTAAGAATACTTTCCCATTCCCCTTGCCATTTCACAGCTAAAAAATTAAAGAGAGAAACAGGTAAGTTATTTGATAGTTTACATAAAATAAAATCATTCAAAAACTAATAGAGACATAAGTTTGAGCTAATTTGTCCCAAAAAAAGTCAGAAATAAGCATCATGGTTTCTGAAGCATTAAAAAAACTAATAGAAAAGCAATGAAAATTATATGCAATCCTTCATTGTATTGTACAAGAAAAGAATGGTTAAAATACTCTTCTCAAAACTTCACGGCATAATTCAACAGAAAACAATGAATTGGCAAATGGCTCTCCCAAAAATTACGGTAACAACCCCTCATATCAGAAAATAAGTAATTATTAAATAAGCAACTCAACCCATATCTATATATAATCTAATTACTAAATGGTTGTCTAATTGGTAAATTAATTAGCTAATACTTGGTCAACAATACATCGACTATATTGAAATAAATTTCATAATTAAATAGCTAGATTGGTTCTACGAGATAGTAACACAACACAAATATAAAGCATAAACTCTGATACTTAGGCTACCTCATGAATCCAACCATTGTTCCACTGCTATGCAAAAATAAGCCTGATATGGTCTAAATAAAAAAGTTAACATAAAAGTCTCTAGAGTTGACCAACTGTCCCCGACACTTTGTTTCATCCATCATCATTCATACTTGCAAAGGCAATCCCATGTTAATGATGAAACCACTAAATCATACAATCAAAGTGAAACAATAATTAAATCAACATAAACATTTTATTTCAACAAATTATCATGTGAATTTACAAAAACCGGTTCACCAAAGAGTCAAGATGCATACGCCAACATCTATACAACATGTTGCAAGGATAGCAATGTCCTATGCAAGGAAATTATCTTGACTAGGAGCTAGTCAAGCTAGATAGTTGGATGATTAAGATACATTTATTTAAAAAAAAATTTAATATTTCCGGGGACAAAAATTCCTTAGTTGAAGAGATAATAAAACCCTGAATAGGGAGTGTTGAGGCGGGTCGAACCCTAGCCTAGAATTCTCTCAACCAGTTTAAACTTAAAATTTTGGAGGTTTAACATGAATAAGGGAGAAATCATTTGGTAGGATTTTCCAAAGATTTATTTTATAGATAAAAAGAGAAATTGGGGAGACAAGCGAGAGATCTTCAGAGAATCAATTTGGAATATTGAGTCTAGATCATCCAACAAGATTAAAGCAAGAAGTAATATATCTAAACACGAAACAATCACCAGCATTACTTATAAACAAGTCTAGCATAGCCTTCAAATTTACAACAAGCCTCCAACACAAGCATGGAATAATGAAATAGCACTACTTGACAACAACAATCAATAACCTAAGAGTTATACGCATGATGATAAAGGAAGAGATGCCCATGAGAGGAGGAAGAAATAAGAATAAAAAGGAAGAATTTTGGGATCGACGTGAGGAGGATGAGTTATGTTGGGCTCTTTGGGCCCGAAAAACAACTCGCAATAGATATCATATGCTTATCTTAATTCAAAAGCTAACTTACAGAATAAATCTTTCTTATTAGCCAATATATAAGTCACAAACCTTCCTCAAAACTAACGTGGGATTAACCCAACAAGTTCGATCCCCACTTTTTCTTAGAGAAACAGAAAATACCAAAGGACGTTTGGAGGTTATCTTACTCCTATTTAATCTCCAAATTACGCATAATCGTTTTCCAAATTGATTTTCCGAAGATCTCTGGCTTATCCCTCAAATATTATCTTCTTATCTTTAAAATAAATCTTTGAAAAATCCCACCACATGATCACTCCTTGATTCGTATTAATTATCCATTTTTTTTAGTTTAAACATGTTAATCCTAGGCTAGGGTTCGGCCTACCTCAACCCTAACACAATCCATGGTTTTATAATCTCCCCAACTTAAGAATTTTCATCTCCAAAAATATTAAAAATCTATTCTCTAAAATAAAAGTATCTCAATCAACAACCAACCAGCTTGACCAGCTCCCGGTCATGACAATTTCCTTGCATAGTACGTTTCAATCCTTGCCTACTCTATAAATGTCGGCCTATGCATCCTAATGTGGAATTGCCTTACAACTGCGAATAAGGATTAATGGAATAAAGTGGAGAGAAAAACCGGCATACTGTTAAAGACATCTATATTAACTTTTTATTTAGTTAATATCAGGCTTGTAATAATTTGTGGATATTTTTGCATGGAAGTGGAACAACAGTTCTATTCATAAGGTAGCCTAAGTATCAAAGTTCATGTTTTTATTATTTCTGTTGTGTTACTATCTAGAGGAACCAATCTAGCTATTTAATCATTAAATTTATTTCGATATATTTGTTCATGTTATTGGCCGATGTATTGTTGACCATGTATTAGGTAACTAATTTTTCAATTAGATAACTATTTAGTAATTATGTTATGTATAGATATGGGTTGGGATGCAAATTAAATAATTTTTTTTGTTTTTGTAATGCTGATCCCCTAATTTTGATCAAGCGGATCGTTATAGAAAAATGGTTAATCCAATTTGAAGATTTATAATCTATCCCAATTAATATACTAAATCTTACCCTAGTAGATATTGGATGTGAGATTAATTTTGGGGATATCAAATGCACTTTTTCATCCCCTTTGCCATTTCATAACTAACAAATCAAAAAATTGTCTTCTTCCACCTTATTCCAAGACAGGGTGTGGCAAGAAACATAGTGAAGCAAGCAAATTACTTGGTAATTGAACAACAAAATCTCTTGGAAATTAATGAGGCATGAGTTCGAGGTAATCCACCTCCAAAAAAATTAGAATTAAGCCACATGACCTTGCAAGCATAAAAAAGTGTGCAGGAGTATAGGCCACTCTTGCAAGAGGGCAGGGTGGCCACGAAGGTTTCAGCCATATTGGAGTCCTACGTCATCACATGCATCATCTCCCACTGATTGTAGTACCGCACATTGTTTTGGTGGTGCAGAAAGGAAAGATGAATGGGAAAGAGTGGTGGAAAATCCATGGTGCGGTTTGGATTCCGGGGAGGGAAGTTTAAGGGGCACGGGTAAAGTAGGAGGAAGAAGATTGATGGCCATTGACCACGATCAATAGCACGGTCAGACATCTTGTTGAAGTTTGTGAGATTTATGGAAAAGCAACGAAATTGATATGTAGTATGTTCATTTTGTTAAAAATGAGAATATAAAACAGCTGAGATACTCTTCTCAAAACTTGTGCACAATTTGGCATAACACTGAATTGGCAATTGGCTCTTTGCCTTGAGCACTGACAAAATGTATATTACTGTATGTCACCCATGGAAGAAAGCATATAGAAAAAATCCAGGATGATCTATGCAAAGAAAGTTGAGATAGAGATCAAGGACTACAAAGTAAATCAAAACCATAGTTGTAGCCTGAAAGAAAGTTGAATAGATTTTTGTGTTCTAAAGTCAAATGCAAACATCAATTTTCTGTTAAGATCTGATAAAACATTTACAAGTAGAAAAAACTTATGCAAAGGAATTACTTTATAGATCAATCGTATAAAGAAATATTAAATTAGGATGGTTATTCCTCAACGCAACTACCACTCCTGCTCTGGTTGTCATTAAGCCACAAGATGCAGGAAAAAGAGCCCGAAACTCTCCCCATATTCAATCAAACTTTATGCATCAAAAGAATTGGAGTCATTCACATCATCAATGTAACTATGTGGCAGAATACAGAACCCATATTGATTCAAACTTACCTCCAAGCAGGCAACTTCTTCATACAATAAATTATTTTTTTCCTTTTGAGAATTCAGCTCTACCATCAGATTCTGCATCTCCAAATTCAACCGAGCATTTTCATCCTCTAGCAACTAATAAAAATAATATGTCAGAAAATAGCGTCAAAATTAATCATGCAAAGGATAATTTTGCTGAGAAAGACCTCAATCTCTCCAATTAATAATGAGGACAAAGAAGATGTTTTCTACAATTGTTTTAATTATTAAGCATTATGAGAAAGAGATTGTCAAAGTTCGTTCCAGAATTATGGAATACCTAAGATTCTCACTCAAATCACTAGTAATCATTATTGGTTTATCAAATGGAGAAGTGTTTTAGCTTCATAAATCCAATTTCTAAGGCTGGCCTAAGAATTGGAGCATGCTGCCCTGTGTTTAGGAAAATGCGATTGGGCGTAGTTCTTTATTCTTTAAAACAAATGAAACCAAATTTCAGGCTACCCACATACTTCTGCTTTCTATTTCTTCAATTCCATCAATTGTGTTATGTCTTTTAGAGAGTAACTTCATTTCATTTATCTATTGCTATTACATATTAAAAGTACTTAGTTTTGTGCTTGAGCAAACTTCATAACCCTTGACAAGGGATAAGGGAATACGAACTTGATCATGCCCCTAGGCACTTTCTTGTCTAGTAGAAGCATAAAAAAAAAAAAACATGTACCCACTTGTCATTCGGGTGGCCATTGGTCAGTCAGACATCGAACAAGGCATTATCCATGTCAGTCAAATTAATCTCGGACAAAATGCCGGTCATCCATGGTCAAAATTCTTCAGTCAAATTGATCACAGGCGGACACAATCATAATTCATCAAGATAAGAATTTACTTTTATCCCATATTTATTGTATTATCTAATCATTTTTCTATTATAAATACTATTTTTTCTGCTAAAAAGACTAATACCTTATTCATATAATCATTATCACTTTTATTTTCTCATTTTCTCATATCAATTAGCATATAAAAATTAAAATTATATTTCTTAAAAAATATTTTAATAGATGAATGTTACATTAACTTGAAAACATTCAAAAATTAAGGTTGTTGTGCTTTAGATTTAATCATTTTCAATGATAATTTGAGAATGAACTCTAAAATTATCAATAATATCATTATTTATATTTTTTGGCAGTTGCTTGGTTGGTCGTTCGGTTAAATGAAAAAACATTCATGTTTGGTTTGTTTTTATTCGGTCATATCCGGTTGGTTGAATTCGATCACAAACAATTCGGTCACGTTCATTCGGTGGTCCATTGCCACTTCTACTTATCATATGTCTAATAGGAATTTAACATTATAAATGTTGCTGAAGGGACGTATCACCTTGCTAAAAGGTGTTTTCTAGCATAAAATCTGATAAAAATTGAGATCGTCTCTTTTTTTACTTTTATAGTGTTCATGCAATACACATTGTAAAGCTAGATCCTTCACAAATGTTATTCACAGGGCTGGTCAAAGCTCGATTAAACTTGATTTAGCTCGATAATCGACTCGAAAAAGGTTTAAGATAACTTTTTCTAGCAAACTAGTTTTCATCTCTCACAAATTGCCATTCAAAGCTTAGGGTGCTTCTGTATTTATCCTTCAGGAGTTTTTTTATGATGAAATATTTAACCTAAAAAATATATATAAACTTGATAAATCCATTAATGTGTACAATTTAGCCACTAGGTCCAAATCTTCAGATGCAGCAGCCTTAGTTTATTATAGAGTCAATACTTCCATAGTAATTAGGAAATCTTTTACTGTATTATAAAGTCTTGGAAAATGTTACAACAAGTTCACAATTTGACTTTACTTTTTGTGGTATACATAGCGGGAAAACAAGCGGGCTCAATGTTAGGATTTATAATTTATTATTTTTAGAAAGGTTGTCTTAATTAAGTTATTTTTCTTTATATACTACTTAAAGATAATACTGCTAGATCTTTCTTTCCGCATGGCATATAATAGACAAGAACTAGTTTTAAACACGACTATCTTTTGATTCCCAATGAATAGTTTAAAATATGCTTGGCTTGACAAGCAATAACTATTAAAGTGATAGTTGGCCACTTCAACTAGAAACAAGACAGTGGAGCAAGGCTGCCTATGGCAAAGCCAGGCCAGCTCCAAGACCATTAGAAACATAAGTGGGAATCCAAATGTTGAAACAGAGGGAAGAGTTAAACAACTACCTCATATTTTTCATTGAAGCTCCTTTCTGCTTCAAGAAGAGAGATTTCATTCTCCTTACTAATTTGCTCCATTCTTTTGCACTCATTTTCTTTGAACTTATCTGCCTTCTCAAGTTCTACGATTAGATGGTCAACCTCACTCTGAAGTTTCCGACACAAACTTTCATAATCAAATTCTTCTTTGAGTTTGAGCATATTAACAACTTTCATTGCCTGAAATAACAACAATAAGAACTCATAAGAAAAATTTATAGACCATAACTATAATAACTCCTCAAATGTAATGAATTGGTCAAAGTCTAAAGTCACGAAACATGACAAATACTCCAGAAAATAAACTGCAACAGACACTGTACAAGAAGCAAAAATCCTCAATAAAGCCATCAGCTGTTGTAGAAAAGCTCTAACCATAGGTGCAAATATTTTCTGGAAACCTTACACGTTGACCAAACATGATGGTACTTAATGTTTCTGCATGATGCCTGGAAGAAGGCCCAAGAGTTATTACAAGAGATGTTCTCGCTGAACCTGTATGATCAGATCATATACTTTAGCAACTAAGCATGGACATATAGAAAAGAGAATTTTAAAGTGAAATAAAGCTTGTACAACAAAGGACCTAAGTAAAGAAACATCGTAGTGTCGGGTCAGTATTTAAAATGATCTACGAATTGGTGATAAGTTGACGTTTGAGAAGGAATTTGGGAATAAATTTTGGCATAATAGAGATGTTGCCACCCTCTTTGAATTGGAAACTATAATAAACTGGTACACCTTTTCACTGATCCCCAAATTATAGAGATAACATTTATATACTTATACAAGCAAAAAAAAAAGGGTCTAATACCCACTATCCAATAATAAGTTTATTATGCCTTAATCCACAGCCCTAATAGGCTTACATATAGCTATCTAGCACAAGGTCATTTGAGATACACGCTTAAACATCACAGACCTCTGTCTTCATCTGTCAGTAAAACCGGCCACTAGCATTAACTATATGTCAGTAAAACCGGCCACTAGCATTAACTATATGTAGTGTAGGATAATTTCATCTATCTCATGTTTTGAAATCACAAATCCAATCAATCATCACATCACCCTATTCACAAATGATTGTGGTCAGGGATAAGCAATTAAAAATGTTTATTCAAAAACATTGATTATGACCCCAAAACCACTATTTGAATGACAATAACAATATAAAGGACAATCAAATCTCCATACTTCCTTTTTTTCCATAAGATGTACATCAACATCTTCACTCCCAAACATGGGAAAAAATCCACTAAAAAAACTAACAATTTACCTCCAAATGAATCACGAAGGAGTCTAGTTAGCTTGGAGTCTCTAATAGGAATGTGAGAACTATTTTCAGCTAATGCATTGATGCATTTTCCTAATGATGTGAGAGAAAGGTTAATAAACTTGGCCTCTTCAAGTGACTGACCCACACTACCTGTGACAAAAAAAAGGCCTCGTAAGCACAAGCTCGTACATTAATATAATGAAAAATGCAAAGAGAAAGTACTCAAGAATTTCTAGACATCTATCAAATACCAACCAGATTTCTGGATTCGTTCTGATCCAGCAAGATCTACGATCAGAAGTTTACTCTTGTTAATAGTAGGTATATTGCTCCCACTGAGTGCAAAGGATCCTTTTGGATCTTCTTCTGAATAAGGACTGCCTACCACTTTGTTGACAGACCTTTGGATGTTGAACTAGGCAATGAAATATCATATAATTCAATCAATTTAGAGGGACATGAAAACAATTTAAACTGAAAAAGCAAGTCTAATGTCCGATGCACACCAAGAGAATGGAATGACTACGAGAAGATTCAGTGTTCAACTTTGTATTTGCTGCACGGCGATTTGCTTCTCCAATTTCAAGAAGACGCAAAAAATCACTAAGATCCTTTATTTTAACCAGAGTGGCCTCAGGTAGGAATATTTCGCCAGTTTTGGAGTCCTCAACTATTTGTATATTACTTTTCTCTGGAGCTAGTAAATCTTGTAAGCATTCCAAGTATAACTACGAGAGAGAATAACAAATTACGCTAAACTTCAAACGTCATATACATGAGATAAAATGAATAGAAAAAAATGAGGATTTGGGTGGTTTAAAAATTGTTTTTTAGCATGATAGCAAAGAATATTACCTGCAAGTATGAAACTGCAATGGTATCTGATGTAAGCGATGTAGCAGCAAGTATGTCCTCTAGTGCTCTAACCATTATGCCACATTCAGATGGATCTTCTCTACCTACTCGACCTATGGTAAATGTTTTACCAGTGCCTGTTTGACCGTAAGCCATCACTGTCCCATTATATCCATCTATCACACTCTGCACAAGCAACATGGAGATTATAGGTCGTAACAGGCTCTCTACAAGTGCCCAAAATTCAAAGGTATCTCATTAAATAAAAATAGATCACCTACTTTCAGCACATGACAGTAAATCGTTTAAGTTTGAATCCAAAATGTCTTAAAGTTATCAACCTAAGGTTTTTCTTCAAACCTCGGTCATGTCTTGATACAAGCGAGAGATAACACAGGCAGTGTTGAAGGGGGAAAGTGATAACTAAAGAGCTGAAGATTTAGTTAATGCACTGTGTGTGGAAGCGAGAATCAGTTAATTGTTTTGATTGTGTATTAGGAAAAAGTCCCACTACAATTTGAACTTTTAAAACAGATAAGGTAAACCATTAAGAACTGCAAATACTGCACAGGTCTTCTGTAAAGATAGATAGTAATAGGCCATAAAGGCAAAAGCTGCAATAGTTGTGGTCTAGAAATCCAATGAATGATGTCTATTTCAGATGAAACCATTACATATGGAAATATGAAACATGTACACTATTAGAAAAATGTCATCCTGAAATAGAACGGTAAGGAACATGTTAATGCTATCAAACATCAATAGATATATGACCATCTTAACAGGGTGCTTTAACCAAATCAATGGGACATTAGATATGCCCTGCACAGAGTTCCCTTTGCACCATCCCGCTCAGATATGATATTTATACATAAATGTTCAAAGAAAGACAAATAATTTTGTTTAGATATGTCTCAAAAGTTTGACATCATATTTACTCAAATTTACCTCCACCACAGGTTTGGCTACCACCTCGTATACACGCTTCTGTGACGCACTATCTGTTAGAACTTCGTCAAATTTATAAGTCTCCGAGCTCCAACTGTTTTTCCGCAAAATCAGCCTCTTCAGCTACAAATCAGTGGTTAACAAATGATCTAAGCAGACTACAAATTTCAAACTTGAATAAAACTACATCATTTTCATGCTTTCTAAATGTATATATTGTTAAAAATGATTATGAAAATGGAGCCATAATAAACGAGGAGCTTTACAACTCAACAAAGCTGCATCAACCTCAGGTTGCAGTTCTACACAGTCAGCAAAATCAGCATCAGATGCAAGGTCCTCAGCATTCCTTGGGCGCAGTCTTACAGCTACCCGTACCCTTCCAGAAACTGCCATAAATAAATTAAATATATCAAGCTTAACTGTAATTTGATACCCACTAGAAGACGATCAACAACTAAAAGAAATCAAAGACCACCCCCGCGCCCTCTTCTCAATGTTGATTTCCCAACTATGATGTGCTCTTCCGCAGCCTCACTACCATGCATTTCCCCAAAAGGATGCACAAAAAGAAAATCAGAGACACCCAAAACCTACTATTTCACAAAATAAAAGCCATGCAGTTCTGTAAAAGACACAAAACAACCAAGACAATGATCGGATGAAAGACTACACACTCCCACGAAAAGGCACAGAACGAGTGAACTAACAGAGATAGGAGAAGAATCGCCGCCATTTTTCTATTACCAACAACTACAAAATTAATCACGCTCCCTCTAATAATCCAGATTTCCAGAAAAAGTACCGCGACACTGTTGAATGGCATAAATCCCACATCTAAATAGTGTGGGATGTGGGGGGGGCTCTTTTCCTATAAAAGGGACCCTCCCCCCTCTTTAGTAAATCATCCCACAGGGTAATTCAAAGTTACCAACTTCCCTTTCTACCATTGGTAATTGTTCATTCTACCATTGGTAATTTGTTCTTTCTCTCTTTGTAATATTTCTCTTTAGTGAAATATTATTTTGGTAGTGTCCGAGGACGTAGGCAATTGCCGAACCTCGTTAAATTCTGGTGTCTTGTTCTTTTCTTTTGTTGTCTATTTAATAGCTATTGTCGGGTATAGTTGGTGTTAATTATTGTGCTATTTATATTACTTGTCTTGATAAAATTCTGTCTAGGAGTTGGTTTTTAAGCGGACTATCGTGTCCCACCAACTTTCCTGAGAATTTTATCTTGGGGTA
>JAVDBV010000167.1:0-29542 GCA_032619315.1 Piper longum
ATTATATTTATTATTATTTTCTTTCTAAAAGTCAATTCTCTTGTTGGCTTATTATCATTATATATATATATATATATATATATATATATATGGATAAAGTTTATATATATTCTGTTCTATTCTATGAGTTGTTGAATTGATCGAGGTATTATTTGGTTGTTGGTGCATATCGTGTGTGTGTGTGTGTGTGGTGAATTGGGAAAATACGGGAGTATTGGGCTCGTTGTTGCAAAATTATGGTATAATCCTTTCCCCATTTCCATAACCTTTCTTAAGTCAAAATCCCTTACTGAGTTACTGTTCATTTGACTGTTTATGCTGTTGCTCTGATGGTGCTCATACACTCATGTTTTAAGTTGGTTAATTAACTATATGAAAGAATTCGGCTCGTTGGTGCAGATTCAAAATAATGGTGAGTGTCTTTTGCTAGTAAATTAGGATATAATCCTTCTCCCTTTTATTGCCAAACCCTTTTTTTTTTACTTGAGCCGTTTTTTTTATTTACTCGATGCTGTTCAGTTACCTTTACCTGTGTTTGCATGTTATCAATTTCTTGATGACTAGGGTATTTTGGCTAGTTGGTATTGAATTAGGATCAAGTTTCACATTGTTAATATGATCTAATTGGCAAAAGTCTTCTTTAACGAATAAGGCGAGATTGCGGAAACCATGGGTGACTTTCTCTGTTCTCTCTTTTGCTGTTTTCTATCTATATGTTAAAATCCATTATAAGTTTCATCCTTTTGTTCTCTTATTATCGACTTGGAGTGATGACTCTGTCATAGGTGTTTTTGTACATATGTGAAAATCAAAATGATTTGTTATGGCATGAATGGAAGTGGTAAGATAGAATTTATTTCATTCGCATACACAAGATTTTGGGAAAAAATGAAAATCTTGTTTCTTACATGTGCAAGGGATGCACAGAAAAATTTAAAGTTATTTATTTTACTATGGGTGCGCTTTTCTTGGAAGCTTAACTAATTATGCTCATAGTTTAATCTGTGAATGATGCTGGTGTAAGAATGAGCTGACTAGTGATTAATGCCTACCATCTTTTTGTTCCTTTTATTTGTTTACTCGGGTTTTGGATGTTTTGTTTTTTTCATGTAGTGATTGTATTCGTGGGTTCATTAGTTTAACCTCTATGTCTGATAATGTGAATTGCAATGGAAAGGATTCTGAAGAAGACATATTTAGCCATTTTCCATACATGTTATGACAATACAAATTATACATCTCATATTTATTTAATTAAGTGCCCTATTCTGTGAGCAGACAAGCAAGCTTTCACCTTAAAATGCGACATTTTACTTTTAAGTGAGTGCTTTTATTGAAGGTTTTCCTGTTGAACTTTTAATGCGTACCCTAACAAACTTCCAAGAGTCCATTTCATCTAATAAGTGCAGGCCTTAACAATGTCTTTTGTCATTTATGTGGATTTCTTTCTCCACAAAGGCAATGACATTAGCTAGGTTTGTGTGCAGGGCTTAGCAAGCGAACAACCTCTGAAGGATTGAGAGAGGCATTTGCCAAATTTGGGCAAGTTGTTGATGGTAAAATCTGTTCGTGCATGGGGCCATTTGCTGGACTACCAATTTTTTTGTAATTAACTTCTTTCTGTTGACTCTTGTTTCAGCAAGAGTAGTGACAGACCGTAATTCAGGGTATTCAAAAGGTTTTGGGTTTGTGAGATATGCAACAGTAGAAGAGGCCGGAGAAGGCATAAAGGGAATGGATGGCAAGGTGAGATTGTTAAAGCTGCCAATGAATGGTGACTGTATTTAAATGCTGCTGAGCTGCTGAGTTTTGTAGTATATTGGTGTAGTTCATTCACGTGTGTTGAAAATGACTTTATTTTACGAGCAAAATTTAATGTCGAAATTCTACCATAACTAGTGCATAATGATCTAACCTACTCATGCGATCTGTCTTTCTTTTTTTCAACAGTATCTGGATGGATGGGTCATTTTTGCTGAGTATGCCAGACCAAGACCACCTCCAGGACCTCCGGTTTCAAATGCATCAGTGTCAAGTTTTCCAACTCAAAACATATATGGCCGGAATTAGAGTGGCAACTACTTGCTTCTGGCTGGGTCGCTTTACTAATGTTGCGTGAAAGGAAAGATAAGTGGACTGTTGCCATCACCATTATTTATGTCGTTAATACTATACTGTATTTGATGATTGACATTCAGGTTCATAATATGTTTAGTATTGTGAAACCTTTGACACAATTATCTATTGTATTTTTATTTTAAATATATGGTCATTCCTGGTTCTTTTGTCGAGGAAATGGAGTACAGGATGGAATGCGTTTTGTTTTTGCATTCCTCGTATGTGTTTCTGTTGGAATTGGAGAGTTTGATGTCTTATAATTCGAATTGGTGAGTCATTTGGTGTTTAGATGTGCTCTGTTTTTCTTTATGGGCTTTGCGGAATATACAGAACTTGATAATAGTATTTGTATTTCAGTCATGACTATCAGTGTATGCATTCTGAAAAAGTTCATGGCATACAAAATTAAATGTGGGAAAATGTGGAAGGTGGAGAAGTTAGAATATAAAATGCAACGAAATCAAATCATGGGTTTGAAAAGTAATCTTTGTTTCAACTCGTAAGGTGTTTGTGTGGGCACATTAGCCTGTGAGTTTTGGCTCTTAGGGACTGTAGATGGTGACGATGGAGTTGGGTTGTAATTGCTTGCATTCTGGCTTTTGCAAGGTTACGCGGATGGTTTCAAGTTTGGCGACTTGGTACATGGGGAAGGTGACGACGGAGTGCAAGTGTGTATGTAACGGGCTGTCTTTCTGGTCGTATAGGAAGCGCATCGACTAGCATGGTTGTGCCTTTGTGCTTCTCGGTTGGTGCTAGTTGGAGGGATGTTAATGCGGAAAAAAGCCCTCGAGATAATTGGGCCGTTACATTATTATTTTTTCTTGGCTCCTATCTAATTTTTGGCCTCTTACACTCGTCTCGTCTTCTAATCACCGGTTATAGCTAGGTCTTCTTCAATTGAATGTTCTTTTAACTGGAAAGCTCTCTCTTTTGGTAAAGTCTTTGAACTAGAATAATATAAATTATAGCTTCATATGTGTATAGGGCTTAAGAGAAGATTGTGATGAGTATATTCTCAATCAAGGTATATACGCATCGAGAAAAATAAATAAATGAAGATAACACACTTCCGTTGAAGGCTGTTAGATTGTATGTTGTAGGGGCAAACGGATTCACGCACCCGACGATCTTAAATCCACAAATGCGTAAATTCTACTCATGTTCCTTATCGAGTCAAACACTCATTCATATATATATACTCTCTACCGATGAAACGTATATATCAAAGGGTACTACTTTGCCCCCAATGGGTGGCTGCATAAACATGATAAACAAATACGAAACATAATCACCGTTCAACCATTTCAAGGTAAGACTCAACTACCCCACGGGAATAAACTAAAGTAGGGGATGGGAATTGCACATCTTTGCTTGCACGGTGTGTGCGCCGGGTGGTGAGGGGTACAATCCGAGGCCGTGCTCCCAACTCCCAACAAGCCTTAACATATCTAGCACCCCTCCCAGTTTCCTTATCTTAGAGATGCTAATCAATATTTTTCTAGAGCACTTTGCTTTATACAAAGAGTCAAAAGTTATATATGGAGTAACCGTAACTCTTCTTCTGTTAATTAACATGAAGCCTTGATCAAAGCTTCAAAGCTCAAAACCGGCTTTCAGAGTGCTCTTTAAGCAACACCCATACGGTTGGCTCGAAATGGTTCAAACACATGTAGTACTCAACCAACTCGTGAATCATTGAGAGCCGTGTATCAGTGAGTGGGTGAGTGGTCCCCCCTTGACAACCGACATGTTATATCTAGTTCTCGAAACCAACTTGTGTCCATGGGCAAGTTGGTAGCTCGGAGCCACATTATTGAATGTATATGGGGCCTAACAAGAAAAGAGGGAAGTGGCATCGATGGCCTACTTACATCTTGGTAGTCCACAGTAGAAGGAAGGGGACAACGGAATCTTGTATATAGTACTGGTGTGTGTGGACCAGATGAACATAAAACTATTGGAGTGGTGACTTACCCAAATCTGAAGTTGTTGTACCACCGCCATGTCCCTTCTCATCGCATGTTGACGACTTTTTTTCAAGATCTGCCTGAGAGGTGAATATAAATTTAGTAGGCCGCTCTACGGACCTGCTCATGAATTTTCACCAAATAAAAACTTTGGGTAAACTACAAAACTAAGTTATAATATATATTAATGTGCATGTTATGTTACAAGGATTTGATTAATATAACGTGCTCGTTAGGCCACCAAATAGAAATACAACATAGAACTAGGTATTATAATTATTTGCACCTAATGAAAGCTGGTAGACTTAGTAAGTGTAAATTACTTTTCATTAATTACATATACATATATATATATACATACATACATAGATCATGTCGCATGACATCAACATAAATAAATATAAGAACAAAGGATAAAAGGTGGTCTAAGCATGCATTTGTGAAATAGCGTCCACGTAGTAAAAAAATTTCCTCTCTTTTTAAATGTCTATTATTTGCACCAACAAAAAGTTGCCAATGGTAGAGCTAGAAAAGAACACATTTTAAAGAGGAATGCATGTTGTCTAGAAGTAAGGTCTATTGCAAAAAATGAAGCTACTGAACTCACATACAAAGCATTAAGAAGCATGACTATTCCATAAAATGTTAATCTAATACAGTAGCTAATAATAAACGTCAAAGCATGACCAATTAAATCTTGCTGTGCAAGAAGTGATGAAACTACTACTACACATGTGTACCGACAAGAAGGAAGAAACTAGAGAAGAAAGGGTGTTGAGGGCCGTGGCATTAAATGCCGGAGCGGAAGCTGCGGTTGGTCTTTTGGTGAGCCAGTGGCCGAGGCGACCACTTAATAGCAACCGACGATAAGGGCAATGCAATTATGCAAATACTTTTCCTTCTTGTCTTCCCCATGCTCCGAGCAAGGCATCTTTTTTGCCCCCATTAATGACCCTTCACGCCATTTCAAGCCTCTTGCTCTTCCTAATTTGCTCTCACATTTGAACCTCCCAAGTCCCATGTACCTCGACTTTGTCGATCATCTTCAAAATGCAAGGCTGACATTTTTGGAACCCCGAGTACTCCATTAATGAACTTCACGTGTTTTCTCACTTTCACCCATCCAATCCCAATTCTGCACACCCACAAATGGTCACTATAGTCTATAGTTAGCACTTCTCCCTCTACTAATTAATCACTTTCAAATTTGATTGTTAAAAATCAATTAATCCAAAAGGGAACGACTTCATGCATGCTCTTCTCGATTTATCAGTCAACCCCACATGGCCAATAATGATATGTTTATCGGGCAGCAGCCATTGTTTTTCGCAATGAAATCTGCCCTCCGATTGTGATTTACTAGAAAATACATTTCGAAGGGACAGCACCCCTCCCATCATTTGGATGTATTTATTTGTAGCAGCTGACTTACGAGACTATATATAGTACAAAATCACTGTCGTCACAACTAGCATCCGATTCTCTTGTGCTACCATGAGATAATTGACATGGAGGACGATACTGCATCTCAACTGCCCTGTTGGTTTTTAGATAAGAGGACAGGTTGGGATGTGTTTTTGCAAGACTTGGCATGACCAAGAGTTTGATGCCAGAGTAGCTTTTCAACATACACAATAGGAGTTGGGCAATCGCTTCCTTTGCCACCCACCACTCCAAGTGAGAGTTCAATATTCCCCGGCGATATGTAGTTGTCGTCTACCTGCGTTTTAGTAGTGTAAGACAGCGGGTGGCACCATGAAAGCGACGCTCAACTTCATATCCCATCGCATAGAAAGAATAGAGATGAACAGCTCCAGCTAATTGTTCACCAAAAATCCACTGCAATCAAACTACTTTCCAACAAAAAGAAGGAATGCAAAGTGGCTTTTGCCATTTTATGCTTTCTTAGGTGGTTAAAACAAAGAAGACATATTTACTTTTCCCACTGTAGAAGAAAGGGACTCAACATATTTACTTTTGCTGTACAAGATGATGACATATAAAAATGTGTGCATAGCATGCAGAGGTGATTAAGAGCACAGTCTTGGTAATGACATCCTTCCATTAGAGACTCTATATTTATTCATTTTTGTCATTTGCGCCTGCAGTTTTCTGCAAGTTTTCTCCAGTTCTTTCACCCTCAATCGCATCCTTTCCAGATGAGTAACAAGATCATCATCACTTTGAGCTGCCAACGGGCGGAGGCTTTTTGCACGAAGTACCCCTTGATTATTGTTAATGACCTCATGCTCAGATCTTCTACCAGAATGTCCCTCACAATCTTTATTTTGCACGTCACTCGCCCCAATGTGCCTGTCTGGTTTTGATGGTGCTCTTCTACTCCCCAAGTGGAATTTCGGGTTATGGGTCAAATGATTAGAAGCCTCTTTTGATAGTTTCTCACAATTCAACACCCAGCACACTTCCATCTTTTCTACCACTGATAATTCAGAATGAACCTGCAGCAAGGCAATAAGACAAAAAATTGCACAAGAGAATGATCGGTCCAACCAAATGAGTGCTATTTGAGCTAATGCAGGCCAATGCAAGAAGGAAATGAAGAATGGAAAGTTGAGCGGATTATAGAATATAGAGTGCTAACCTGTAGATACATGTCCATCGCACTGTACATTTTATCAGAGGAATCTCGAGCAGAATCCGGCACAGCTTTGGCCAAATCAATGAACTTGGTTGGCTTCAAACGAGGATCCGGAGCTACTTCTGAGATGTACAAGTCCACAACATTGGCCACCTTCGTCAATGCAGCCAACGAAGCTTGGCTAATGAACGTCTTCAAAAATCTCAAAACTATGTCAACGTCATACAGATAACCCAGCCCAATTGGAGCAGGGACGAGAAGATTATCAAGGGTGGCTTGTTCAAGCCGCAAACCGATCATCCTCTCGAGCTTGTCCTTGCAGCATTTGCTCACGTTCAAGCTCGAAGCGACCCGAAGCACCTCAAACAAACTCTTGCACCCTATTGGCCTTGGATCAAGTAAGAAAACGAGATCAATGACAGTCTCTACAATCTTGGCTTTCTCGGTGGATTCAACAGTGGGCACCCTCAACTTGAAGTAGTAGAACAAGAACCTACTGATTAACTGGTGATCAAACCTATGGCTGATCATCACTCGAACTAACATGTCTATGATGTCAGGTCTGAGAACCACGAGCTCCTCGTACCAAAAAGATCTATGGCTGCCAGGTTTTGTACTTTCGGTGCTCTTAGTATCACAAGACAACCGAAAGCTACCACTATCAGGGGAGGCAGATAACACGCTGCCCTCACTCCTAGCCGAGCCAATTCTCTGCACGAAAGAATCCAAGCATTTTCCAAGGAGAAGACCAGATGATGCAGCCGAAGGATACAACTGCTGACACTGCTTCAACACCGCTAGAACTTCCATCCTTGTCCAATACGCTATGCCCTGCATGAACTGCTCTGTTTGTTCAATCAAATTGCGATGGTGGATGTCCTCTGTCATCTCCATGAAATGGGCGACCGAAAGAAGCAGGCACAAGTTGGAGGGAGTGATCGGGAACCGGCCACTTTGGTAGCAGAAGCGTGTCATGAGCTCGAACCCCTCGGCTCCCCCGGGGAGGTCATGGACGATGACTTTGAGGTTGGACATGGGTTTTGCCTTGTGAAGCAATTTGCGCAACTTTCCGGAGTAGGATGTAAGCACCCCCTGTACCATTTCATCGAGAAGGACCCCGCATTAAATTCATGAGAAGGAAGTCTGCTACCGTTTGTTTTTGTTTCATACGTTTTAGCCTCCAGTTTGGTTGTGATGAAATTAATTCGGAGGAAGATGAAGAAGAACCGACACGATATCAACTTCATGAAATAATGGGATGGGATATGATAAGAAATGCGGTCGTCCAAACAAGAGTAATTATATGAATATCCGATTCATATTCCTTTTCTTGTGTTGGTAAAAGTAAGAGTGGTCACAGTGCTCAGCCCAAATAATCGAGCAACAGTAAACAGAAAGTAGTGTGTGACCGTTAGGCCGCCATTAAAGCTACTAACTAATAAGTAGGAAGGATAGTCGGAGAAGAGAGGAAGAGAAGAAGATGAACCATGTTATGGACGAAACAGATAGAAATAAAGAGTACATATATCCC
Organism: Piper longum; assembly: GCA_032619315.1. Taxonomy (NCBI): domain Eukaryota; kingdom Viridiplantae; phylum Streptophyta; class Magnoliopsida; order Piperales; family Piperaceae; genus Piper; species Piper longum. The sequence goes on from JAVDBV010000167.1 coordinate 8,216, forward strand.
TCTTAAGTCTTTTAGCAGAAAACAAGGCGATGATCGTCAAACGATTCAAACTCACACATGAGATTACAAAATAAATAGGAAAGTAAAAGGAGAGATCACTTAGAATTAGCAAGCAAACAGCTATACCTTGTCAACCACAAAGAAACCTTCACCATTGACATCAATTTCTAGATAGCAGCAGTCCATCTCCGCAGACTATCAACTGGAACCTATGGGTCCTTGATCTGAGGAACAAATGGACTTCGCTTTTTTCAAGCAAACTAAGGAGTCAGAGGAAGACAGGGAGGAGGTGCAGTCATGGAAGAATAGAGAAGGCAAGGAGATATGTGCTCAAGATGGGAGGAGGGTAACGTAGAGACATGAAGGTGGAACTTTGGAAGAAGACGAGAGGAGCAGCTTTTATGGCAATGGCTGAGGGGTGGGGAAGCATGGCGACGGACAAAGGAGAGCAAAGAGGAGTTACATGGATGTGTGTGTATATATATATATATATATATATATTTGTTTGTCAACTGACATTATTCCTGCACAAGTTCACTTTGTTTCTTTGTTTTCATGGCATCATTACGACCAAATAACGACGGCCAATGTATGTTAGGATGCTCATTCTAAAATGCTAGATAGTTGAACTCACTCGATTAGACCAAGTCTCGTAAAAAATTTGTTTTCCGTTTTCTTTGTCGAGATCTGCAATATTTAGCCATGCAATGGCTTCTCAAGCTCAAGAACTGATGTTAAATTGGTTCCAATCTCATAAAAGCATATGTTAATATCAATGTTCTTCGGTGAAATTGTTCTATTTGTAATAATTGAATATGATGACCGACCATTTCTCCAAACATGCACTGAAAACTTCTTCGAAAAAGGTAATGGAACTTACACAATATTGCCATCGCTTAGAAGTAAGAACTGCCTTCTAAAACTGTTCGTAGTCTAAGCCCCTCTCTGTTCAAGTTTGACTTTGCATAAACTTCGTACCTGGAAAAAGCCAACCAATTTGCCAGACTTAGCTAAAGTATGCTGTACTTCTCTGTATCCTTCTAATTATTTGATGCTTGCTTCCCTTATAAGACTTGTATAGATGATGATTGCGCGTTGGCCATTATAAGGAAGAAGAAAGTTCAACAATTGTCAGGTCTTAATGCTTTGCCGGTTGCAAGTTTGGTTGTAACTCACATTCCAAGACCATTATCATACAATTCTCCTCCTACAATTAACAACTATATCATCTGTTAGTGTCAAATAACTTGTAGTCACGCCCACTTTCTATTTGCCGTAGCTAACTACTAGGCTAATTTTTTTCAATTCTATCAATTATGTTACTTTCATCTATATCAAACGATAAGAAAAATAACGTACAAGTATTCCTATCATCAAACTACTTCCATCGAAGCCAAAATTACACTTTGCTAGATCCATCCTTTTTAACTACTACGAAAAGTATGAAGACAACATCCTTATTACAACATAATACTATATACCCATTCATGCCACCGTGCATAAGACAACATACATTGACAAAAAAAAAGTACACAAAAGCTCAAGCTTTTTGGTATCATCTCTCTCAATGCCATGCCGAAGCAGATATGAGATTCCTATCTTTCCAGCCCAAGAGCATAGCCCCTTCCTTCTCTACTAGTGTGTAATTCTCAGAGTAAGATGTTAACAATGTTCGTATTACCGAGTTCACGTAAGGGCAGAGAGGGTAAGGCCGAAAACCTGCCATGCTCAATCTTAACTTCCACTTCCCCAACAGCTCATGCCTTTCTACTCTGTCTTTTCCCTCGCAAGCAATTATGTTTACAATGTCACGTGCCAAGCAATGTTGTTCAACATGGATCCTCTCTTTACTGTCCCTTGGAAGAGTAACATCAATCGACTCAAACATTGCGGAATAGTAACCCAGAGCTTCTGTGAATCTCATAAAGAACGAGGTGGTGTTGGTATTTGATTCTTGTTCAACCAAAGTTGTCACCTTCGGGTTCAAGGATTTCACCATTCGAAGGAGACTGTCTCTAGGATTGTTAACATCCACACCTTCATCAGGAGTGTGATGTAGCTGCAAGGTGAAGTTCACAGCTACTGCCTCCCCAGGTCTAACGTCTAACATGTCGCGAGTAACCTCAGTGGCATATTCAGGCATTGGATGGAACTCAACCGGAATATTGAATTTCTCAGACATGGCCGCTAATCTCTTCCCAACTTCATCTAGACCTGCCCCTCGAGCATATTTTGACATTGGATCGTCAATGCCAGTTATTCGAACATGTGGAGGCCCCCCAGGCCTTGCTGCAAGGGCTTGTATCAAAGTGATCCATTGGGTGCCCTGAGCAATTTGAAAATCTATGATGTGCACACGGTCTTCATTCTTGAATGCTTCTGCAATTGCACCATTTGCAGCCATGTAACCAAATTTGAAGTATGGGCATATACCATAGAGAATTTGCAAGTAAGACAATAAATCCTTGCTTTCAGGTTCTTTGCATTGAAGTGCACGATATATGTTTGTGCCAGATTCTTCTTTTCGCGCAACCAATCCTTCAACCATGTAAGCTCCAAGACGTTGGATGGGATCACCACTAATAGACACATAATTCCTACTTTCTTGGACGAGATTCTCAAAATCAGAAAATCGACTTTCAAAGAGTGCCCTTGCACACTCAATTAGCATTTTTTTGATAGTGTTGTCAGGAGAGTCTTGTGAAGGGCCGCCCAAGCGTGAACGTTTATCTCTAGGAGATAAAATATATGAATACGATTTCCTTTGCTTTCCAGACGATGATGGTTGCGGCCGTGAGATCATGAACTCCTTTTCCCAGATTTCTGATTGTTTTTGCTGATTTAGGCTCCTAGTCTGGGGAGTTTCCCGAATACCAGAACTTGGGGAGCTTCCTTCATCATAGTCATGGCTCATAAGAGTAGACTCTAACTCTTGCAATGCATGATGCATTTTCATCCCATCTTGTGGAATAGACCTTCTATCCAGATGGAGCTGGAGGTTATCTCGATGGTGTGATGCTGCTTGGCCATATGAACTTTCAGTTTTCAAAGGCATGTTGTTGTTCAGGCTGACTCCTGATTGATTCTCGGAAGAGCTGTAACGATCTTGACTATTGCTCAGTCCAGAATTGGTATCATAATCAATTTGAGACGTGAGTGGAGAATCCGGTGAGTTCTCAAACTCATGTTTCGTAGAGCTAAGCTTCCTGTCAGGTAGTAAACTAGAGGAAGCATAATCATACGATGTCTCTATGCTTGGAACACTATATCTAAAAAAATTGTGAAGATCCATTCCAAGGAAGAAGCATGAGTTTATCACAGTGATCTTCCCTCACCGACCACAAACACCCGTTAAGACAATTCTCCCGACAAATTCCTACATAGTGAAAATAAGAAAAGCATGAACTAGTACCGAATGGAAAATAGTAGAAACAATCCACTAGAACATAAAATTCCCCTACGCTAACAATTGCTAATCCCTTCCCCAACAAAAAAAAAAGGAGTGAACGAGGGTTTGTTATAATCAATGATCATAAAAGCTAAATCAGCACACGGCGCAACTTATCTATTGCAAGAAGCAACTTCACAAAAGTAAACTTATATGATAAATTGAAATTAATTCATTTTGTTTATTATGACAATTTCAATTACTATACATATGGTCGCATACATACACAATTATTTCCAAGAAATATCAATTCAGTATTAAAAAACAATAGAAGATAAATAGCATGAGGAATATGTATTATCAGGATGATACGTTCATCATTCATAGAAGCATTGCGATCAAAATTCAGACAAACAAGAGAAGAAGTCCGTAAATGTTAGAGCTAAATATATATGCTACCACATAAAACCACCTTACCCATAAATCTAATCACATTTTAAAACCTTAAAAGAGTGGATTCTTAGTCAGAAGCAAGCATGCAAATAGGCCAGAAAACAATCACGAGGCATTCAGTACAATCCACAACAATCATATGAGCTTGGAAACCATAAGAAGAACCGGTAATAGCAGAACGACAAAGGTGGAGACCAAGATTTTAAAAAACAAAAACAGCTAATTTGTGTAAAAGAAAAATATAAAAAAACAATAGAAGTGGTACAGATAGAAATGAAATAACTGAGAACAGCAGAGACCATAGATTTAAGCAAATTAAGTTCAAGAAGCAATACCCACTTCAATTCCATAACCTCACAAGGCACCACAGCCTCAAAGGAAAACAACCCATGTACAAATCACCAATGAAAAGGAAGAGTTAAACGAGAACCAGCAAAACAGGCTACCTCAGAGAGAGATGAACGACCAACCTTGAAGGAAGAAGCAGCCGCAGCAGCAAGAAAACTCCAGGTGGGATCTTTCTGGGCTTGAAACAGTGGACAAAAACAACTTTACCGTGGCCTAATTGCTGTGTGCCAAAAGAGAGAAGGATGAGGAAAAGAAAAGAAAAGGGTGGTGGGAAGGATAGAAAGAATATATAGAATGAAGACTTGGAAGCGTCGCTTGTGTGGGGGAGGTTGGTTTAGTGGTAACTGGTCAGGACGAATTGCTACAGAGCCTATAATAAGTCGTTAACTTCCTCCTCCCCCTCCTTCTCCTTCTTCTTCTTCTATGTGGGTGGGTTGGCCGACCGCCTCTAACTCTAAATACTTGGCTTGGCCATGTCGATCAGTTCCCACCACCGCCGCGTTGACGGCCACACGTGATGAATAGCTTGCCTCTGACCATGCCGACCCTCTCCGAACAGGACACTTCTTTTCGTCCACCCCAACCGCCCGAGTTACTCTAAACCCAACCCCATAATACACCATACATAATACACCAAACCTTTTTATATGAATATATATATATATATGATATAATAATCTCGATAATAATGGTTGAAGTTAGAACCAGATTAAAGGTTACAGCAGCAAACTCAACCGAGCAGTTCAGGTTAGGCTTCAACTCATTCGGCTTGATTTGATTTATGCCAATTTTTTAAATAATGCAACCGCCATCGTATTGGAACGATGACCAGTATTGTGTAGTATGCAGGGCTAAACTTCGGTAACGATACGGTACTTAAAATTATTATTTATGTATTTAAATATTAGTAATGTCGACCACCTATGTCCAATGCAAACACTAGCTAAGCCAGAATTTTATCACAAACTCAACACTTTTTTTCTTAGAAATTCAGCGCATACCAACAATCGCATCTGCCATAACCAAGAAAACAATCGCATCTAAAACAAACATATTGTTGGTTCATTAATTTTTGAATGGGGTTAAGACGTGGAGGGGTAATTAGGAGCGACCCATGTCTTTTATTGGTTTGACAGAGGTGGTTGGCCAGGTATTAGAGCTTGTCCATTCCATTTATAATCGCTAATATCTCAACTTAGATCGTAAGAAATAAACAAAGGGAGGAAGCGAAGTATCAAACGTGGCGATGCACATTCTGTCCTTGTTTGTCCCTGCTTTCCGAATGCGACGAAGTCCAAGTCCAAAAGCTTTCGCATTCCGCGAGAGTGCAGAGGCATTGCACAGAAAAGTTAGTGCAGAACATTTTTCCTTTCAAAGCCACTGCTAAGAAGTCCTATTACTATATCATTTCGGTTTAAATAATACTATTACTATATCGCTGCTGAGAAGTCCTCTTACTATATCATTTCCAGTTCCACCATTTTTAATTATAATTTTTACTATTGTGTCTTAGTACATATCAATTTGTGAAATATATATTAAATGATTCTTGTTTTTTCAAAGAAATTGAGCTTTTAGGATGGCTACTGCTTAGTCATCTGAAATTTACAATACTGAATCAGCACTGGATCGAAAAATAGATGCTTCAACTTAAATGAGATGGACCCAAGAGAAGTTTCACTAAGTTTGAAGTCTAAAAGACATCTATTTCCAACGCAAACTCCTGCTTTGACGTTTGACTTTTAAGCCTCTGTTTTCATTTGCAGTTTATCTAATTAAAATTCTTTTTTTTTTCTGTAATGGCATTAGGACCGTGGTAGTTTATAAACTATGCAACAATATTGCACGAGAGTGGTTTGAGAAAGACCAAAACTTGCGGACGCATGGTACGGACGCAAAAGAAAAGGAACCAAATTGGGTTTTTTTTCTCTTAAAAAAAAATGAATGTCATGTACGCATCACTCTTTAAATCATGCGCAGCTTCATGCTTGCAACATGGCTATCAAGATAATGTTTTCTGGTCTCTCTTCGGCTCGGCAAAGGAAACAAGAACTAAAGAAGCTGCCGTCCTCCATTCTCGCACAAACTTGGAGAAAATTGAAGAATGAACTTCTTTATTAACGCATGCACGGAAAGGGTCAATTTTGTACAAATTTTCTTATAATTAACTCTAATATGACTTGCTAATAAATTTGAGTTCATCCACTAGATATGCCTAATAAAACACGAAAAGGAGGGCGAGATAGAACTCGTGCGGGTTGTTCTGAATTGTTAACAGCAAAATGGTTGAGAAAAAGTAAGGTCTTAGATAAGTGCTCACCGTCCGTCTGAGCTGATTCGGGAGCCAAAAATAGAGGCCAGGTTGGTCATGACTCATGACAGTGTAAAAAATTTTATTTACTTTTCTAGCATCCACTTTCGAGTTTGTTCTTCGTCGGTTGTTCACTTGCAATATGATTATGATGAAAATGTGTATAACTCTGTTAAGTATGTGTATTATTTGTTATATATTTTGTACTATTTTATTTGCTCGTATCTTGATTAATTGCGTCTTATTATGCATTAGACATAAAAGAAAAATGTAAATCATGTCATGATCAAATGGAAGTCCAACTTACAAAAAGGTATCTTTCACCACAACTTTTTTAATGGAGTTTCCTTGAGCCATCGACTTCAAATTGGACTCTAAATTCTTCAAGATTGTGACATGCCAAATGATCGCATCAGTCCCACTAATCACTCTTGTTTTTATCTTACAATGCATTCAATGGCTTCTTCTTCTCCTTTGGATGTGCTTTAGAAATCTTAATAACCGAGGACTCAAAACTTCATATCATTACTCCTTTTTCCAAGCCTAATCAATTCCACTTGCAGAAGTTGCCCAGGGACTGATGTACATATCTTTCAATTCATAAATGATCACAAACGGATGATTTCTACGGTTCTACCAGCATATTCATATAGTACTATAGCTACTTACGGAACTCTTTCTTAAGTTTTCAGAAGTATCAAAGAAAAAATCGGGTGAAATTGGGCAAAAAAATGAATTTTGGAATTGTAGCTACGATAAATATGTCGTGGGCACTGTAGTGGGCACTCAAGCACTTGTACTATAGCAAATCGAGAGCAAAATGCTCGAGTGCTGGGATTTTGGGCGCCTGAGTGCTGGCAACGAGAAAATTAATTTTTCTGATATTTCTGAAAATTCTGGTGGACCCCAATTGTTATATTTGGGTTAATCCTATATAAACTTTAACGAGGGTTTTAAAAGAAAATGAAGAGAACAACAAAAGACAGCAAAATCGACGATTTAAAAGACTGGGAGGAACGACGAAGGTATTGGATGAAAATAAGAATTAGTTTTCTTGAGAAGAGTTTTTCTTACTCTAATTTATTTTTTTTGCGATTAAATTATGTCTTTCTTATCATAAATAATTTTTTTTAGTTTCTTTAAATATTTTATGGAGAAAATTTTTTTCTAGGATTTTCAATAAAACTTAGTGTGTTGATTAATAAAGGTTATTAATTTTTATTTATATGATTGTGTTTTTGAATCATCTATTCTATTATATTTGTTAATGTTATCATTAGACTGACCACCTATTGATTAATCTAAAGATTTTATCTTATCTAGAGATAAAAAGATTAGATTTGTCATTGAATAAAATAGTATTTGTTCATCTATTTTGAGTGATTTATATATGAGATAGATATATACTCGTTTGTCTCTTAAGTAACTGTTAAAGGCACAACTTAATGTATCATTTTTCATATGCAATTTCATAGAGATATAGAAGTTGGGTGCAAGTGATAAGTTTATGATGAATCTAAAAGATATTATAAATAATTAATTCACGTGGTTAATGATTCAAATTTGTAATTCATAAGTAAAAATTATAACTTTAATCATATAAAGTACTAAATGGAATTGAAAATCCTAAGTTTGTCGTCTTGAAAGTAATTTATTATTTAAATATTACAATTTTAGATTAATTTAGTCATAATTTAAAATTAAATCACTATTTAAACTTGTTTTCATTTAAGTATAATTAATTAAATTAGTTTTAATAATTAAAATTTTTTACTATTAATTCCTCGTAGTACGATACTTTTTTATCACTTTTATTACTTTGATTTACTTCGGTTATAATTTTCGCGTCAAAGGCTCTCCATTTTTTTTAAAAAAAAATTGTGTGGGAAATTGAAGACGGTCCCTGCATCCAATTAAAGTGGGCCACCGCCATGGGTGTTCTTCCACACCATCAAGGGCCGAACACTGTTATCAATTTTGTTGAAATTTTGTTTCTTTCTTGTGGAGCAATTTCAAATTACCTGCCTACCATTTTTTCACTAACGAGCTAGCAATACACTGAAGGAAATTCCATCACATTGTTGTTGTCTAAAATAGATGCAAGGCAATTTTCTTGGATGTACAATCTGTGGGGTCACCAATGAAATGGACATTGGCTCTGTGACCGGCAGGTCTCAATAATCTGGGCAGACTCCAGGGTACTGATAAGAAATCGCCGCTCGCCGAGTTTCCTTTGGGGCGTGCACACTAATCTGTTCTGAGACTGATAATTGAACTAAAACCCAACATCAAAAGGCCTATGCATGCACGCTTGTCTTTCCTTTCCAACATAGTCATACCAATTACCAACTCAATTTGGCGTTTGGTTAGGTAAGTCCATACGTTGTCTGGGATGCCTGCAACCTGAGAGATTCCCCCTTCTCGTTTTGATCAAATCATCAAAGTAAGACGCGCATGTCCTCCAGGATTCTAAACCCCTACAGTAGAGGCCAGGCCCACAGGCTTGAAGGATTTGTCCTTCCGCCCTATTTTGTTATCTTCTCCTGCGTCCATGTACCCAACTACTAATATAATGCAGTTCAATCTGCCAGATTGAAGCTTGCAATATGATATATGAAGTCGTCTAATGAGGACAGAGGATGCGTTCTTCGATAAGGTTGTATGTCACTGTCTTTTTTTTTCTTTTTGTCAATCGGGAAATTTGATTGATCTAATGTCAACCAAGCCTAAATTCAATTTGTTTCTATAATGTCATTTCTCATCTGCTTTTAGGTCTTGCTAACTACAAGAGTCAACTTCTTATAATTTCCATGACTTGGGTGCTTGACTGGAGAAAGTGCGAGTTTTTCCAAGCAAATCAGGTTATATTAAGAGACCATATTTTAGTTTTGATGGCTCTCGTTGTTGCCATCGGCTTCTTCCGATCCTCCCTCCCATAGACTACCATGGATTTGGAATGTCGCGAACAGTCTCAGTTGGGCTGCTGCCAAAAGCAAATGGGCTTCCAGCTGCAAAATCTAAATCTGAATAGCAAGTAAACTGGAAACCAACTAGTAAGCCGGAGCCCATACAGAGCCACTCATCTTTCCTTCCCCTTCTCAGTCCATTTCTAGGATTTGATCAGGAGAAATGAAAAACATGGCTTGATCTACCGAATGATTAACAACACGGCCGACAAAATATACGTAAATGGCATATTCATAAACAATTTCTCCCATGTTAGGTGACCGTCCATCATCGTTTCAAAAACAAGCCAACGCTTCTTTGTTTTTTTTCCCCCTCTCATGCTCCTTCACAACATGAATGGGATGAAGGTAATCCAAAGATAAACAAAATGGGCTGAAGGCCATCCATCGATTGGGCCAGGCATCACATCACGTGTAACGACCCAAGATATAAATCATTTTTAAAAAATAATTAAATAAGGTTAAAATTTTATAATTCAATCACTTATAAATATGATCTTATTTTAATAAGTGTTAAATGATATTAGATAATAAATTAAATTAAAAAATCACATAATCCACCTACCTCAGAAAATTTTGTCTCCAAAATTTTTACACTTGATCTATTACTAACCTCAACTTACAACTTTTCATAACTTATGACTCAATCTTTCATAGTACCGAGAGTATAACTAACATCTATCGTCTAACCCATCATCAAATATGAAACCAAATTACTATGACATTATTTGTAACTACCCGATTAAAATATAATATAATAAGTTTAAATTATTTTTTAAAATAATTAATCAAAATTAAAAGATTTATATTTCATTCCTACTCATAAACAAAATTTCTAACTCATTAAATATTATATACATGATTAAATTAAAAAATCTCACATCACAATTCTATATATATTTTTAAAGATTGAACCATAAATGGCTAGTGGTTACCTCATGCATCCTAAATACTCCTTAGAAATACATTAATTATTTATTACAAACGACTTCCGACTCCTAACTAGGGACATCAACAAGCCTGGATAAACCTGAGAAAGAAATGAACCTACTCGCATTTAAGGATATACAAGTTGAGGCTGGCCAATATATTCCACCCTTCGTTGCACACACAGGCGAATTAGCCCAAAATCAAATTCAATGATACCAAGGAGAAAAAAAAAATCAAACGTAACACCATAGAGAATTTTCTGACAACTAATGTCTAATTAACTTCTTCATTGATAACTAAAGGTGGGGCACCATACACATCATACGGAGAATTACAACAATAACTTTTTTAATTGGGACACTTAACGACAGTAAAGAAACCGAATTAGCTAATCCGCGGTGAACTTATCTGAATGCGCCGCTGTTACAAATCCACCAACAATTACCACCCTGCAGATAACAAAATTGCAAACTCGAACAAAAAAATCTATAAAACATTTGCTTCCCCTCGCAGATAACAAACTTGCAAACTTGATCAAAATATTATCAAACATTTGCTTAATTTAACGCAGCGCGCAAGTATACGAGACATCCCGCAATCGTCATAACCATGTAAGGTCACTAGAAATGCTTCCAATGTTTCAGAGAACAAGACTTCCTCACATAATAAAGCAATCTACAAGACTATTTACCCCCCCCAACAAAAGGCAAAAACCTAATCTAACCTACCCACATGAAGGAAGCAAACAAAGCAAATTAGCATGATCTAGAGGGCAAGACTAACTATTGGGACGTGCAACTGCAATCTAGTTGTCGTCGTCGCCGGCGGACGCCTTGCCGGAGCCGGCGCCGCTCTTCTTCGGGAGCAAGAGGTTGTGGATGTTCGGCATGACGCCGCCGCTCGCAATCGTCACCTCCCCGAGCAACTTGCTCAACTCCTCGTCGTTCCGCACCGCCAATTGGATGTGCCTCGGCACGATCCTCGTCTTCTTGTTGTCCCTCGCCGCGTTCCCGGCCAACTCGAGCACCTTCCTCGCCCAAAAAACCCGAAAAAGAATTAAACTCCTTTGCACCAACAAATCGAAACGGCAAAAGACAACACGAAAATTGGCACGTGGGTACCTCGGCGGCGAGGTATTCGAGGACGGCGGCGAGGTAGACGGGGGCACCGGCGCCGACGCGCTCGGCGTACTTCCCGGCCTTGAGGAAACGAGCGATACGTCCGACAGGGAATTGGAGACCAGCCTTGCTGCTACGGGAAGTCGCCTTCTTCGCCGCTCCCGACCCAAGAGACTTGCCGCGACCTGCCATCTCCGACGCCTACTAGACAACAACGACAGCGGGGATTGATCGGAGATGGAAGAGAATTGGGGCTTGGTGGGGGGTTTTAAATGTGGATTTTTGGAAGAAGCAGCCAATCAGAAGAGAGCATGCGGATCGACATCTATAACCGTCCATTCATGGCGAGCAATGGACGGCTCGATTTCGCAAAAGTCAGGAAACGTGGGTGGTGTTTGAATTTTGGCGGGTGATATATTTTTTTTGGGGGCTTTTTGCGGGAGAAATTTGGGGACTAAAATTCGTTCAACTTAGCTTATCCTACATGTCTCCATTAATTAACTAGCTCTATTATATTCTTGAGTCGATAGCTATATACAAATAGATAAAATGCTATAGTTTCTGTGAAACATTTATTTTGATTCGAGCTATACCAAGAATAAGGTTAGAGCTCAAGTTGAACTTAGCCTTGAACTAAATTGAACGTACCCTTTTGTGCTCAAGGCTTGGGGGCTGGCATTGAGAGTAAGAGAAGGGTCAGCGGTCCATTGCGAGGTTCTGAAGAAAGCGTTCGTTGATGATTTGATTGTGAGCAACAGTCTGATTACTATGTACTGCCGATGTGGAGAACTGGATATGGGCAGGAGGTCATTTGACCAGATGGATTCAAGAGATGTGGTTTCCTGGAATGCCATGCTCAAAGGGTATGTAGCCGCTGAAGAGATGTCATTCCAAGCTCAAAGGGAATGTAGCTGCTGAAGAGATGCGCCAGGCTCGGTGTTTGTTCGATCAAATGCCTGGGCGGGATGCTTTCTCTTGGGCAATGATCATTGACGACTCTGGAAAGGAATAGTTACCTAAGTCGAAAACTTTAATCTACAAGCTGCTCGTGCAAATTTTTAGGTAGAACTTCACAATTTACTTGATCTCTTGCTGTAGGTTTGTGATGTTTCTCAAGCTCGACAACTCTTCCATCGAACACCTTTCAGAGATGTCGCTTGTTGGAATTCAATGATTAGTAGTTATGTATCTAGTGGAGATGTGAATTCTTCAAGCGAGCTATTCTAAGATATGCCAGTGAGGAATGTAATTTCTTGGAGTATCATGATTGACGGCCATGCTCTATGTGGGAAACCACTGAATGCTCTGCATCTTTTCGCTCGGATGCTGAAGGAGAATATTAAGCCACATAAGATTGCAGCTTCCGGCGTTCTCATGGCATGCGCGCCATTGGGAGCTCTTGATCTGGGTACTTGGGTACACATGTATCTAAAGAAGAACAAAGTGTTTCTGGACATCATCGTTCGAACAGCCCTCGTTGATATGTACATGAATTGTGGACGACCAGATCTTGCTACAAGTGTGTTCATCCAGAAAGGAACGTGGTTACGTGGAATGCCATGATCTCCGGGTTTGCTATAAACGGTCATGGCAAAGCAGCTATCGAGATGTTTCACTCAACGGAGCAAAAATATGTCCCAATGGACGATCTCATCTTCCGAGGTGTTTTAAGTGCTTGCAGTCACACAGGTCTAATAACCGAAGGTTGTCAGATATTTGAAAGAAGGAAAAGACTTTACAATCGTGAACCTAAGGAAGAACACTATGGTTGTTTACTAGATCTGCTTGGAAGCGCAGGTTTATTAGAAAAAGCCAAAAGTATAGTTGAGACCTTGCCCCTACAATGGCAAGGTGCGTTGTGGGGATATCTGTTTGCAGCTTGTGGAACACACCGTCGCGTTGATCTAGCAGAGCTCAAACAAGATGATTCAGGTGTTTATGTTCTCATATCAAACATTTATGTAGACGCTGGAATGTGGGATAAGGTTTCAGGCGTAAGACAACCCATGCGAGTAAGAGGCATGAGGAAGGAAACAGGTGGGAGTGTGATCGAAATAAATAGTATAATTCGTGAATTTGAAAGCGGGCACAAGCCTCATACTCCAAGTAGAATTGTATGCAGTTCTTTGGAGCTTATCAATGATATCAAAATCATCAGTACCCCCAATGAGTACAATTCTTCTGCAACCATAGCAGTGACCCTACAAATTTGCAGTCACCCACCAATTCCAATCACGTGATTTTTCGTTGTAATAAAGTGAAGACATCAAAATTCAATAAACCAACGCGAAGAAGAAAACATCAATTTTACGAACAAAATGTAGTTGCTATGCTTAAAAACATCTATGAGCAGCGTCCCAATGAAACAATAAATCGTTACCGAGGAACATTACTGTTTCCCTCATAAGAAAAGATTAAGCACAAATCATCAAGCAAAATGGTGCACAAAATTTACCTCTTCCCAGACTCGAGAGCTTCAAGAATGGCTCCAATATGGGCCTTCACCAGCTCGGCCCTCTTCATCTGCACCTGCATCTCCATCATCTTCATGGCCTTCCACTTCCCCTCATACTCAGCCACCACCCTACTATCCATCAAGCTCACGCCTTTCTTCACCAGCCCTTCACTAACACTCACTCCTCTGATGCACAAATCCTCCATCAACCAGCTCCGCTCCTCCCCTCCACCGAGCACAGGCGCAGCAGCAGCAGTCTCCACCGCCGGCAAAGAAACAGCAACTTCCGATGTTCTCTGCCCGCTCTTATTAGCTTTCTTCCTCTTCGCATTCCCATTAGACACTTCGCTTGTCTGTTACCAGCTTCTTCATCCAAATTGTTCTTCTCCTTCTCTTCCAATTTGGAACCCCATATTATCCGAGAGAGCTCAAAGACAAGCTTATCCTTGGGTTTGTTAGAGGTAGGCTGATTCCCCTCCCTTGCTCTCTTCACACAGTTATGGAACTAGCTCCTAAGCACCCTCACCTTGGAGGAGAGCTGGGTGTGGGTACTGTCCAGTTGAAGCGATTTTCGGATGTATCGGAAGAAGCCCTGAAAGTCGGCGAGTGGGTCTCTACCTTTCCTCATGTACTCCACCATGCCCTTGAGGATGATTATCTCGTCCTCGTCGCTCCACAGCCGCTGGATAATCTGCTTCTTCGCCGGATGCTGCCCCTCGTCGTCGGACCGGGCGGCGTCGGAGGCCTCGGCCGGGCGCTTGGCGAGGGTGGTGGCTGCCGCCTTCTTTGAGTCGGCCTTGGCCTTGGTGTTGAGGGGCTTAGCCAGCTTCGGCTTTGAGGGCGGCGGAGGCGGTGATTCGGGCTCCGTGCCGTCGCTGCCTTCGTCGTCGTCGTTGGCGGGGGTGGTGACGGAGGGCTTAATGGTGACCTAGCTGGGAGTTTCACCGTCGTCGGTAGAGTCGCCATCGCTGCCGTCATCGTCGACGTTGGACTTGCTGGTGTTCTTGGGGAGGGTTCTGGGAGGAGGTGAGGGAGTGTCGGAGTATTCGTCTTCCTCGTCGTAAACAATTCTCCGTTCAAGGTGGAGAATGTGTATGATTATGTATATTTTGTTTGAAGATGATAGACATTAACAAGGTCAGGATGGCCGAGTGGTCTAAGGCGCCAGACTCAAGTTCTGGTCCTCGTGAGAGGGCGTGGGTTCAAATCCCACTTCTGACAATTTATATTCAATGTTTAATTTTTTTGAGCGAACAATGCTTCATCATCAACTTACCCATTTTTTCCTTTTTGCTTGTGTTAAGGAGACCTCTTTTACTTCACCTCATATTCATTTCTTCAAAAAATGCTTAATAAGTACTTTATTAGGATGTATGGTATATACATAGTTTCTAAAGATTTAGATTTTTTTTAGGTTTTTTTTTTTTATAAATTATATGTATCCATACAGATTTAGATTGACAAGGATACCATAATTCGAATAGTTCTCAGTCATGATACAAATCGCATCATCCCCGCCAGGATATAACTGAAAACTTGATGAGAAAGAAACTGATTTCATATTAAAACAATGATCTGTGGAGATCAGTATATATAGTACAGAGGTTTCACATATTTTCAAGAAGCTAGCTAAACGACAAAATGCCAGGTGGTTACAAGACTAACAAACTAAATTTCTGTTACACAATAAAGCCCTTGGCTATTCCATAATATCCCCCCTCGAGATGGACATCGATGAGATGCCCAGCTTGCTTAAATTAGGGAAAAAAGATGATGATGCAGGGCTTTGGTAAAGATATTAGCTTACTGATCTGAAGAAGATGCATGATAAGTCTCCAATTTGTGACGAGCTACCTGTTCCCGCACATAATGATAATCAATTTCTATGTGTTTTGTGTGAGCATGGAAAACGGGATTTACAGTCAGGTGCAAGGCACTAATGATGTCACAGTATAGAACTGGAATCTGTGAAGAGGAAACATGTAGATCAGCAAGAAGATATTGCAACCAAGTTAATTCAGTAGCTGTGACAGCCATTGCACGATATTCTGCGTCTGTGTTAGATCGAGATTGTTTCTTAGCGGACCATTAGATGCAATTTCCTCCAAGGAAAGTGCGAAAACCACTTGTGGACCTTTTTATATTTGAACATCAGCATAGGCAATAAGATAGAGATTAGAGTTAGAGCTAAGAAAATGGCTGTAGTCTAGTGTACCATTGATGTATCTTAGGATTCTTTTGACTTGTGCAATGTGGAACTCAGTAGGACTTTGCATATGCTGACAAACCCAGTTAATAACATACGAAATGTCTGGCCTTGTAAAAGTTAAACACTGCAGTGAGCCTACAAGACACCTGTAAAGACTTGGATCTTGAAAGGCAGGAGAATTCTCAGGTACTTGCAGCTTAGTGGTCATTGGTGTAGCAGATGATTTACAGTCCTGAAGATTAGTTTTCAACAGAAGATTCCAAGCATACCTTTGTTGTGATTAGAACAAACCAGTATCCATTGTTTGGATTTGAAAACCCAGGAAGTAATGTACTTGTCCTAGATCTTTCATGAAAATCTCAGTTTTCAGTTTCTGAGTAAAACTGTCGAGGAGGTCAGTAGAGCTCCCTGTAACCAACATGTCATAAGTGTAGAGGAGAAGAATAAGAACATCATCACCTTGTTTAAAAACAAAGAGAGAAGAGTCAGCATTACTTGAGAGAAAGCCCTGGCTCATAAGAAAGACGCTGACTCTGTCAAATTTTGTTTTAAATGAGGAGCATGCAAAACATTGTTCAAAGTGATGGATCCCGAAGATGTATGTAAAGTAACTTTACCAATATGTTTGATCTCCAAATTCTGTCCATTTCCAAACATGATTATATCTGCTCCATTGTAAGCATAATAATCATGAAACAAATCAAGATTATGAGACAAATGAGAGGACACACCTGAGTCTGGCGGCCATTGGCTGTTGTCAACCGAATCAATCTGAAAGGCACTAAGAGCTTGGTGAACATTCTTGTTGTCTGTTTTCAAAGCTTTCAGAGGTGGAGTTTTAAACTCATTGTTGAACCTATTGAAACATTTGTGAGCAGTATGTCCTGGTTTGTGATAGATCTAATAGATGGATTTGAAGACTTTGAATGCTTCCAAAATTTGTTCATCATTTCGAATAATTTGTTTCACTGTCACTGGTGAAGAAGAAGAAGAAGAAGTGGATGATACAACAAGTTTTTTAGCTAGATCACTAGCAATGTTTGAAGAAACATTGGTTGGATTGAATCCCCTCTTTTCTGAAATAAAAGTCTGCTTTTTGTTTGTAGATTTATTTGCTGCAAATGCCACTTGTGAAGGGGATGCTTGAGAATCAATTAACAAGATTAGAGATTCGTAGCTATGAAGCATTGACAAAATTTCACCATACTGTGGAAGAGGTGGACGAAGAGTCAGTGTGGTGAACATCTGGTAATTTGAGCCCAAGTCATCTAGCAGCCAAAAAGCTTTACGGTCTTCAGATAATGATCTACCGATAGCAGTGAGTTCATCACAAATTGATTTATATTGACTAAGTAGATATCCCGTGAATCAAAGCTATCCCTTCTTATAGTTTGAAGTTGATTATGAAAAGCTAGCTCTCTGTCCATTGTAGATGACATGAACTTCCTTTTTAATTCAAACCATACATCTGCAGCAGAGTCTGATCCAATAACTTGAGAAAAATTTCTTCACCCAAGGTACTGATAATCCAACCTTTTATAAGTCTATCAGTGTTTCCATGCCAAAAAATTAGGATTGGAAACCAGTGGATTAGGTGAATCAGACACAGTAATAAGCATATGAGGAGATCGAATTGTTCCATCTATGAATCCCATGCAACCTTGTGATTCTATCAAATTCGTGATTTGAGACTCCCACATCAAGAAATTCTTTGTTTTCACTCGAACAAACAAAGAGTGGAGCAGTAACATGAACAGGATAAGGATACCACATAGCTTTAGCTTGAACAGAAAAATTAAATTGAGATTACTATACAACCAAGGAAACTGCAGAAAAGCATTGGGGGAAAAATTTAGCCCTCGAATCGACCCTGTGACAGTACGAGGGTTCTGACAACACAGATTCTGAATGCATACCCACAGACTATCTGTTAGGAAAGGTTTTCCAAAACTTGGGAATTGTATCTTTGTGAAGAACTGATCCAACCGATTTAGGTCATCGATAAATCCAATCAGATTTCGGTGACTCCGCCGATTAACGAAACGATTTTTTAAAAAACCGATTCCATTTCGGTTATTTTTTACTAAGTTCTCTACCTAATTAAACGAAATCGACTGATTCTACTTAAAATGGGCCAATTCTTACGTATACACGTTAAACTCAACTTTTATTATCAAGTCAAATAGTGAGGCCAATAATCAGAAAATTGATACACAAAAGTATAAGAGCCTAAAATCAAATTTGTCATTTTCCTAACTCTTGAAAATCCGAAAGATGGTCAATCTATATAGATATATCCATTAATATAGATAGAGGATAGGAACAAGGCAGATATTTTTGTTATCTTCACTATGGCGGGCTCCAACCATCCAAAAGAGAATTTGTTGAAGACATCTTTCCCCTTGGACAGATGAAGATGATTATTATGCCTTATTATTTATGACGTGCCCATGGGCCATTACGCAGTTTATTATAATTTCTTATTTCTTATTTCTTATTATGCCGACGGCACATTTTTATAGCTTCATATAGCTCTTTTTGGCCTTAATTATCGGGGTTTATTTGCTCCGTGGAAGAAAGTTTTAGTTCCAAATCAAAATTAAACGCCGCTTGTTTTCTGCTTTCCGCTCGTATAAAACCGTGGGCGCCCGGAGAATTGCCTGACATCGGTTTGGATCTAAAACAGAGAGGAGAAATCAGCTCTAGCTAGAAAGTGATATGGAAAACCAAGAGCAGCTTGTCAAGTCCAGGGTTGTGAAGATTGAATCGGAAGAGTCATGGGTTTCTCACATTGCACAGGCTAGTAGCCAGGAAAGCCCTGTAAGTCACCTGTTGCTCCTATTATTTTAACATTTCCTTTGCTCTGTTTTCTTTCCTTTACCACCGTTTGTTCTCTTCTCATTTTCGCCAATGCCAAATATATGATTTTCGGCTTAGCATCAGATTCATTTATTTTTGCCTATTTGATCTTCTTTGGTCGAATCAACTAGGCCATATTTATTGACTTGTCTCTAATTTCATACATACTGATTATAAATGAAAAACAGGTTGTGGTTCATTTTACTGCATCCTGGTGCGTGCCATCCTTGGCAATGAATCCCTTCTTTGAAGAACTGTCTTTAAATTATCAGGATGTTCTCTTCTTGTTGGTCGACGTCGATGAATTGAAGGTGAGCCCCTCTTAACTTCTTTTATGTCTTATATATATGAGGGTAGTAGCTCGAGAGAGAGAGAGAGAGAGAGAGAGAGAGAGAGAGAGAGACTGGGCAATGCCACTCTGATGGTTGGATATATATCCTCACATTCAGAATACATCCACTGATTTGTAATTAGTTGTAAATGATGTGGGATACTGTTTAATTTGTCAATTGGAGAGAGATTTTCTATGTGAAGATTGATTGTGTTAGGGGGTGGCATCGAAGATGGAAGTGAAGGCCATGCCAACGTTTGTTCTGATGAAGGGAAGGGCCAAAGTGGATAAGTTTGTGGGAGCTAATCCAGACGAAATGAGGAAAAGGGTGGATGCTTTTGCTCAAACCACTCGTTTGGATCAGATGGGCAGCAGCAGTTAATTCAAGTTCAAGTGCGGCACGGCTGTGATTAAACTGTAAACAATGTTTAATGATATGATATACGTGAATATTATGTATATTAATTTTCTCGGCATGATCTCTCTCTCTCTCTCTCTTTCAACATCCTAAATGTCCTTAACTGTTCCACTTGCTTGGATTTTTCTGCTGCATTGTTGGTGTTTGGTAGTTCAAAGGTCTTACCCTTCATGTCATGTTGATTGTTGTTTTCATTCACACAACATATGCAATCAGTACAATTACATATTGAGCACTATATACACAGGAAAGAACAAGGACATGTTAATACTTTGTTATTGGATAAGCACGGCCTACATTTCATTGCAATATTGCATCTTTGCATTATTTGTTGACTAGATGTGGTCGGTTAAACTAACCGTGTGGAGGATTCGCGAATGCGGCTCTCTTATCCATTTTGAAAAAAGATATAGAAAGAGGCAAATCTTAGCTTATGATTTCATAATCAGAATTCTTTTCCGAGTTCGTTAATTATACATATAGAGGGCAGTTGCTGAGCGATGGTGCAGGCTGGCCCGTCTGATTACAACGAGGCTAATCTGGGCCGCCGAGTCCAAATCAGATTTTTTTGTTAAAAAAAAAGAAGCAGTCCCCTCCTTTCTCTGACCGTTGCCAGCCGATCCGGCCACGAGTAGGTCGAATCCGATTGTTGCCGGCTAGATCCGGTCTCTCCTGCCGCTGGCGATAGGATATGCAGTCGGTGATGTTTTTTTTTAAAAAAAACCAGTGTAGTTAATCTTCATCCAATAGCAAACTAACAGATTATTCAACTCATAAAGTCGTGAGCGTAACCAGTGTAGTTAATCTTCATCCAAACTAACTGATTATTCAACTCATAAAGTCGTGAGCGTCACAAAGGGCTTCCCTGATGGAAGGGGATGGATGTGACATGAGCACTTAGTTATTAATTAACAGTCCATCACGTCTTGAGGCAACTTGCATCGTGAATTGCATCATCTGAGTTCGACCCCCTGGTCATAGATTATATCTATCACAAAGGTTGTGAATGTCACCTGATTCCGTCCACACCAAATTGGTGGAGTAAAAATACAACATAGGGTGGTATCAGGTGTCGCATCTGTTGAACGAAACGAAAGGGGTTCTTACTGTCTAGTAGGCCCACTCATCTGGATTAATTACTTCCGTTATCGTTAGTTGAAACAAATAAATTCGTTTATATCAAATACAACACTAGCGTATCCGTAATCTGTACTAGCCATTACAAATTCACAATTAGTCACCAAAATGTAATTGCTGGTTCTATTATCGAGAGAAAATATTCATTTGCTTCCGCAAAATTAATAGTTTTCAAAATATTTCTCAATTTTTGGTCAATCTAAAAATTTAACCTCTCCATGGGCCCTATCTTTGCTCCATACCCCTCGAACCCATTACCCGCCTAGAGTCCATTGACATTTTAAGATAGTTTTTAAACATTTTTTAGTATTGACAACTTAAAAGAAATACACGGAGATGAAGACTTATTTGTGAATATATATATATATATATATATATATATATATATATGAACCTCCTTTGGG
>JAVDBV010000168.1:0-19499 GCA_032619315.1 Piper longum
ACAAAGCATCACAACAACGAGAAGAGGTAGAAATGTTAAACCTTTACCTTAAGGGGGACAAGAGGATGTCTCTTGGGGCATCTTACCTTAAGACCTACAACCCTAGGGGGACTAGGCTTGGCTTGGAAGGGCCTATGAGAGGCTGGGAACAGCTCGAGAGGAAGAGGGAAGGCACAGAAAAGGGTGGAAAGCTCAGAATTGAGGCACTATTTATATGCCAAAAACTGGTCCAACACAAGGGCGTAGGGAAGGCGCTCTTGCACATTACATCGCCAAGCCAGACCACAAAAAGTCTATAAACTAGGCACGTGGGTTAGAGTTGTCAGAACCGAACAGCACACAACAACTAGTCAACTTTTAGGTATAAGGGCACTGGCCCAACACCTTTACCTCTAGGGATGGAAAGATTTAAATTTGGGTGCGAGGGTGTTGTGCCAGTTCCTATGCACCCATACTTATACCCAAAACATGCAAAGTTTAGGCACAAAGGTGGTGGCAGGGTGACTTTGTGTTGAGCGCATGTGGCGTGCATATACGGTTTGCACACTAAGGTGGCCAGGGTGACCTCAGGAACCACACCTTGGGTCCTATAGGGGCAATGATAGATCAAAAAAGGGTTCCAATCACACAACAAGCAAAGCAGACTCGTGAGGGACTTGGTCATATATCTAACTAGATTCAACTCGACTAAACTAAAAAGGAAAAGGGGTTCGGCACATAGTGTCCTATGGGGGTTGTTGAAGTAAGCTAGATCTGAGCAAACATATACCATAGCATATTCAAACCACAGCAAGAAAAGCCAGTCCTAACCAACCTATCTAGGTAAAGACCAAACCGACTCAAAAACCATAAGGAAAATGGCCTTGGTTTTATAGTCTCCCCAACTTAAGAAAATTCCAAATTCCACAACAAACAACACATAGTGATACAATGGCACATGACCAAAAGAGAATAAGTGTGTTAATACTTCATATCACTATCCTTAGCGGGGAAGTCTGGAAAAGCACCACCACATCTCATTCTAATGCTCTTATGTGGCCTCCTCAACTCATACCACGATCGAAGTTCCTTCACAAGAGTCACTTATTTCCTACAAAGAGTTATCAGATCGGTTAAGAATCTGCATAGCCTCCTCCTCATAGGATAGGTTGGATTAGACATCAAGTTCCTTGTACTGCAGCCTGTACAATCCATCCAACATGTAATTCTTCAACATGGATACGTGAAACACCGGATGAACTACAGACAAAGTGGGTAGAAGTGCAAACTCATGCACTACCTCGCTAACTTTCCTCAACACCTCGAATGGGCCAATGTATCTCAAACTTAGCTTGGCCCACCTCCCTAATCATATGCTTCCCTTGGTTAAAGAGAATTTCATGAAGACGCGATCCTCGATAGAACAAATGTTCCTACATCGCTAATTTGCATAAGCCCTATATCTATCCTGAGATTTTTGTATCAAATGAACCATCCATTAGGAGCCCTGGAGAAGATGTGGTTGGGCTATCAATGAGTCACCGCCCTCTAGCCAGCACATCAGTGATCTACACAACCTACCATAAAAAGCCTAAAAATGTGTCATCCCGATACCCACCTCATAACTATTGTTGTATGCAAATCCACCAATGGTAGGTGCTCCTGCAAAGATCCACCAAAGTCCATCTTGCACGACCAGAGCAAGTCCTCTATGATCTGAATCATCCTTTTTGAATGGTCATCGGTCTGTGGATGATAAGGTGCACTATATTTATTTGGGTTCCCTATCTAATGCAATCTCCCGTGGAACCCTGTGTAGTTTGAAAATCTAATCTCTGTATAGTAAGGCCAATGTAGACATCGAATAGGTCATACAAATTAGGATAAAGTGCTCGATTTTGTCAACCTATCGATGAAAATCCATACTGCATCCATTCGATGGTGGGAAGGAAGTAGATGTATGACAAAATTATATATAATGTAATCCCACTTCCACTTAGGCGGTGGCAATGGATGCAACAAAGCTATTAGTCTCTGGTGCTCAATCTTGACCTGCTGATAGGCAAGACATCTCGACATGGTGTAGAGGACATCTTTCTTTAGTCTTGGCCACCAATAAAATCGGTAAAAGTCGTGATACATCTTCATTGAACCCAAATGAACCGTAAAGCTCGAATAATTGGCTTCGTGAATGATGTCCTCATGTAATACTGGGTGTGGCAAATATAGAACACACACCTCTCCTCTAATTCTGTACAAGTCATCTTCATTTTTGACCAACCTGGATTAAGTCCCTATGCAAACCACTGCTCACGTAACTGATCATCTGCCTGGGTTTGCTGGATATGATCTGCTATAGTTGGAATAATCATCAACCTCACCAAAATAGCCACAAGGTGTCTGTCTGCTATGTCCTCTCTCTTGTCCTCTTATTTAATACCCATGGCTGACAATTTGGCTCCACATATGACCAGTCTCCTACTCGGGGCATTTGCAACTACATTTGCTTACCATGATGGTAGATAATATCAATATCATAGTCAATAAAGAACTTTAGTAATTTGCACTGTGTGTTGTTCAAATCCTTTGGCACGAAAATGTATTTCAAGCTCTTGTGATCGATGAAGAGCCGGAAGGACACTCTATACAAATAGTGTCTCCATATGTTCAAAAGAAGCACAATTGTTACAAGTTCCAAATTGTGCGTCAAATGGTTTTATTCATAAACTTTTAATTGTTGGGACATATATGCAACTATTCTACCCCTCTACATCAACACGCAACCAAGTTCAACACCAGACACATCACTGTACACAATGAAAACATCATGGCTATCTGGTGGACTTAGCACTGAAGTGGTGGTGAGTCTTTCCTACTAAGTTAGAAAATGTTGCTCACATGCGTCTGCCTACATAAACTGCTCCTCTTTCCTAGTCAGCCATGTGAGAGGGTTAACAAGGAAGAGAAACCCTATATAAACCACCTCTAGTATTTGGCTAATCCCAAGAAGCTCCATATCTCTTTGGTTGTGCTAGGTCGGTGGATCCATTGTGATTCAAACCACTGACAAACATGGCCATAGAATACAACCTTGGATAGCCAAAACTCACACTTGGACAGCTTTGCATACATGTCGTGCTCCCATAGTGTCTATAAAGCAATCTTTAAGTGCATCTTGTGCTCTTCTCTAAACAATATATCAATATATTATCTACAAAGACTATCACGAACTGATCTAGGTAAGGCTAAAATACCCAACTCATAAAATGCATGAAGGCGGTTGGTACATTGGTCAGCCCAAAAGGCATGACTAAGAACTCATAGTGCTTGTCCTGAGTCTTAAAAGCTGTCTTTGGTAAATCCTCCTCTCATATATTCAAGTGATGGGAGTTGAATTGAAGACCAATCTTTGAGTACACAGTCGCTTCTCCAAGCTGATCAAACAAATCATCTATCCATGGGAGGGGATAACAATTCTTCACCATAACCTAGTTGAGCATTTTGTGGTCGATGCACATCCTCATGTTGTTGTCCTTCTTCATGATGAAGACAACTGGTGCACCTCATGGTGAGGCACTCGATCTGATGAAGCCCTCATCTAACAGTTCCCATAACTGTGCCTTGAACTCCTTAGCTCCCTGAGCTCAAGCGAAGTCATCTAATACGGTCCCCTAGAGATAGGTGCTAATGTCAATACAATAAAATATGTCACCATAATATATCATAGCCAAAATTGTACAACAGATCAAACACATATCGTGTCAAGTTTTGTGTGTGCACATAGTATTCCTCTATCCAGGTTGACATCTCAAACTCCTTACTCCTTACCAACATATATATATATATATATATATATATAAGAAAATGATAGTCACAAGTGTTACTTGTCCAAAAATAACTATAATAAACTGGAAAATTAGAGATGACTCTTTTTTTTAAGGAAACCATATATATCTTCATTTGAACTCTTATAAAGGCATCTATTGGAGAGCCATCGGGCTGCAGACCCAATGGTATCCTAAGCCAACTATTTTGCTGATGCCTATTTTGGCACTTTTCTCATGTTTATTTTATATCCCTTGGGACTACCAGTATATCTTAAGCCCTCTCTTATCCTCCATA
The DNA here is from genome assembly GCA_032619315.1 of Piper longum. Classification (NCBI taxonomy): domain Eukaryota; kingdom Viridiplantae; phylum Streptophyta; class Magnoliopsida; order Piperales; family Piperaceae; genus Piper; species Piper longum. The sequence continues at coordinate 4,102 of JAVDBV010000168.1, forward strand.
TATCTTTTGGCCCTAAGCAAGAAGGTTGAGTACTCTCAAGTAGTTGCCTTCAATACCCCTTTAACCACATGTCTCAACATGTGTTATATTAAACAACACCCATACACCTCCACATTTCTTCAAGTGTGAGGAAACTCAAAATCCGGAATTGTCAGGATCCCTCGGAAATGGAATAGCCCTCTCACTAATCCAGAGCCCATTATGATTGGCACGTACACCCTCTCTTGGTACGTGCGAGTGTGTTTCACCATCTCTCGTCTTATAGAAAATTAGATAAAATTATATATAGTCTTAGAAATGGATTTATATAATAGAACTAAAGACAACTTGCAGTGGATCTTCTATTCGAAATCAGACTCGATGGATCTTATCCTCAGGGGTTATTAATATGGAAAATTATCAGCTAAATGACCAAAGTTAAATGGGATCCAATAAAATACCACTTAACCTATCATGCTGCAAATAAGCAAACTACAATAGAGTAAAGCAAAAAGTAGAAAACAAGTCTGAAATGGACCTGGTAGAAGCTCTTGGCGTGGTCTCGCACCTGGACGACGAGCTCCTACTCTGTACCTATACATCAAAACAAAACACTAATGTCCATGCTAACTATATGATGTGTGAATACAATGAATATGTGTGACTCATTACATAATCACAACTACTATAAACTATAACATCAATATCAAATACTTAAAAATGAATGAAATTTACAATGTACAATTTAAAATCTTCTGTCATTACTTATAACTAGGGGGCTCCGTCACAATTTCTAACCTTGTCTTCATCTAATATCAATTCTCGCTTTGAATTAACTTTCTAATCAAAAAACTAATTAGTCTACATAATTATAACCCTAGTACCTAACTTCACAATTTTTAACATCACCAATAATTAATCATTATCAATTCTTAATTACATACATAAATTTGTTAATCACATATAATAATCACAAATTTACAAAATTAATATATTAACAAAAGTATGAAAATTCATAAAAATATGAATGATATGCATAATGATTAAAAGAAAATAAAAATCTAAAATTTGAGAAGCGATAAGAATCTCACATTGATTTCAAACTCGAATCTGCAACATCGGTGGTAGCACTGGTGGTCGCGACTACTGTCAGTGATGAGGAGTGGCTGGCATAGCTGGGAATTGGCCAATAGGAAAGTACTAGAGGCCTAGGTGTGGTCTAGGTGGTCTAGCCAACGACTGGAAGGAACGTAGCCGGAATTGGTTGGCGGCACCATTGCTGGAGGCGACCAAAGGAAGAATGGGAAGGGGCGAGCTAGGCAGGGAAGGCAAAGGGAAAGGAGGGAAAGGGAAGTGGAAAAAGAGGGAAAGTATCTGCAAGGGAGGACCTGGTTAAATTGCAATGACCAGTGATGACTGGTGGTGTCAAGGCTGGTGATGTTCCACGAAACCGAGTAGGGGTGGTGGCAAATAGAGGTAGGGGAAGAGGAATAAGGGGAGAAAGAAGGGGAGGGGAGGTGGCGTCACTGCTCTACGCCTTCATTGGATCAGTCCGTCCAATGAATACCTCAGCTTCATTCTTCCGAAAATTTTCCACGGTATATCGGTCACTATCATCCACAGTTGTCGGCACCACTTGTCGGACTACCGGTGGCACTGGGTTTGGAAGCTCCCCTCGCTCGCCCGGGTCAATTAACCCTGCCCACCCTTGGGCACTCCCTGATCACCATCTGGGACGTTACTAGGACCGCTGTTGAGTTTAAGGCTCCATTCCCAGCTACCACTCCCGGTAACCGCAGAACCATATTCTGAACCGCAGAATTTGTATTTTCTGAAGCCTGTGCTAGTCCTTGTATGGCCGTCCGAATCTGGCCCAACATATTCTCCATGTTCGAGTCTAACTACACCGATCGGCTTGACAATTTACGGTTGCCTGCCATCTGAAGAGTCAAATTTTTTTTTTCTATTATGGCTCATTAATATGTGTTTTCCTTTTAAGTGATGACTTAGTCATGTTAGTGAATGAATTTGTTAATTAATTAATAATATGTAACAATGGGAAAAGATAATGACTGGACTTTTCAACAAGTTACTTGAGTCATAAGATGTGAGCTTGTGGGAAACTGTGCTTTGATACCACCTATAACGACCTACCATTTTTCGTAATATTGTGGGCCTCACTGGCCAAGTGTTACTCAAAATTTAACAAACCAACCCTGTAACGACGAGCCCTAACTGGACCAGGTATTAATAAAAATGTTACATGAATAATATTAAAGAAAATAAGTCTAGCATTTCTAACTTATCAAAAGAACTTATGCTTCATATGACAATATATGAAATAATTATCCTACAGTCTTAGACCGTTTCCCATAGCCACATTTATAACACAAAAAAAGTAAAAAGGGATGTCCGCTTATTATCTATTCTCCACCTAAGTTGGTAAAAGAACTACCCAGTCATCACTTAACCTTTAGTTCCAACTGCTAACCTACAGAGGCAATTCTGCATTGGTGATTAAAACACTAAGTTATATAATTAAATAAAACAAGTCCATAAACTCCCTATCATTATCTATATTATTGGCTAATGGTTCAATCCAACATATCCATTAGTTGGCTGATGGGTCAATCCACCATGTCCATCTATTGGCTGATGGGTCAGTCCATTATGTCCATTACCGACTGGCGAGTCCAACCCACCATGTCCATTATTGGCTGGTGAGTCCAATCTACCATGTCTATAATTAGCTGGCGAGTCCAATCTACCATGTCCAATTTATTGGCTGATGGGTCAGTCCATCATGTCTATTACTAGCTGGCAAGTCTAATCTGCCATGTCCGTTATAAGCTGGTGAGTCTAATCCACCATGTCCGTAATTAGCTGGCGAGTCCAATCTGCCATGTCCAATTTATTGGCTGATGGGTCCATCATGTCCATTACCGACTGGCGAGTCCAATCCGCCATGTCCGTTATCGGCTGGTGAGTCCAATCCACCATGTCCGTAATTGGATGGCAAGTCCAATTCGCCATGTCCAATTTATTGTAATATGGGTTGTCTCCTAACATGTCCATTATTAGATTATGAAGGGCACAGCCTGTGTCGGAGTGAGTCAATTCCTTGACCTCAGTTGCACTCGATGCATGTTGGTCGAATCTAAGCTCAGGCCAACCAGGCTGTCCAAAAGGGAAAATACAAGATTTTAACTAATTATACAGATCTGGTTAGCTTGTATGAAATCCCACAACTGCGACCACGATCCTAATCTGAACGAGAATATAAAATTATATATAAGTATAATTTTATTCGTGTAGAAAATGAATGCAACTAAATGATTAATATATCTATTAAATTTCGACAATATATAAAATGCCACATTAAATAATTTATTTATGAACCAAAATTCATTATTATTATTTTTATCATCCTAATTAAAGGATATCACTAATACAATTATTTATAATTTATTTAATTCAATAAGGTTCGACCCTTCTTTATTTAATTATGTTATTTCGTGATTTCTACATGGTTATATTTTATTAACCCATTTTTCTACCTTACTAATTTTAAAATAATTTTTTTAACTATAAAATATTAATTTACTATGGTAAAGGTGGCATCTTATTTAATTTATGATTTATAACTCTATAATTTAATTTAATCGCTCGTAATAAGCCGATTAATTATTAACCGTTTATGATGACTGTATTTTATTATTTATGGCAATTTCGTATAATATTTTATTATTTTAGCCACTTAACTCGTACCCTATTAAATTAATTATTTTTAAAGATTTATTATGAGTTGATATTATTATTTTTAACTCAAACCGTGTCGAGTCAACCTTTATTTACAAGTTTGCCATCTTCTTCTTCCCCGACGTTCTTATCTTCTACACACCTTCATCTTGGCACCAAAACCAACACCGTCGTCTTCTCCTTCAATCCAAAATCAAACCACAACTTCTATCTACCCCCGCAATCCAATTGGAACCCCAAAGATCCAACCTTTATCGCAGCTATCAATGGAGAACCGGATTCCACCCTACATGGCAACCGACCAGCAGCCATGGCGACCCCAACCTATTGCTATGGCAGCCCTGACCTGCTGCTATGGCGGCCTCGACCTGCTCCCATGGCGACTCCGGCATGGCTAGCAGCACCGCCCCAATACTCCCCTCCTTCCTACACCACGACCCAACCCTAAAAGAAAAGAAATGCTACCCCGCTGCTGCAAACCAGCAGGACTTGCTACCCTCCTTCATCAATTCTTGCAACTCCGCCCAATTCAAAGATTCACTACTTCAAGCCGTCATCAACCAGGAAGGATCGACCTCTTTTGGATGTTGCAGGGAGTAGGGTTATTCTCTCCCGCTTCAACATGTTCGCTGCCATGAATTTGTGACATAATTGCCATGACGTGGCTGCTGTAATTGATCAACAAACGACCATGAATTGCTACACGGCAGCCATTTGCATTCATAGACGAACTTCCAGTTTTTCCTAGTTTAATTATTTTTTTCTTTTTGATTTCCGATTTTAATTTCCATGATTATCAACTTATTATCAATTTTAACATATGTATGCATGAAAACTAAGAAGAAAAAGAGAGGAAAATACCTGAGCAAGGAGAAAGCCGGCGTCTGTTAGAAGGAAAATAATGTGAATGACGCCACCCCCCCCCACCCCCCCCACCCCCCCTTTCTCCTTATATAATGAAATGACGACAAAGGTACGTTAAAACACACTTCACACGTATTTCACTTAGCCGGGTAAACAGGTAAATGATATAGTTCACTTAACCGGTTAAACAGGTAAATGATACGTTTCACTTAACCGGGTAAATAATAATAAACAGGGTTGTAGGTAATTAATTTAAATGAAAATATTAATTTTCCAACGTCTGATCCTACCACGTCGAATATTTTTTTATTTTATATATATATATATATATTGGGGGTCTTCAAACCTAACTTGAATAACATGTTCTAAGTCTACTACCCATTAAAAAATAATAAATAATACGCCCTAACATGATAAACGACCTAAATCTAATTCGATAGCATACTAAAAATAAAATGAAATGGGTGTACTCTGCTATACTCTAACAACTCATTCCGCTATTGTGTTGCTGACGTTATCATCTTATCCTTAGATACACATGACCCGCATGGCTCATAACACATGGCCGGCCTCGGCTCAGCACACATATTCTGAAACTAACTCAACTGAAAATAAAAATCAAACTGATTGATTCTGACTATAAAACCCTGACTCGGGTCATGGGTTTTACAACCTTCCCTTTGTCCTCAAAATTTAGATCAAGGTGGCTTCAATCTCATGAACTATCTACTAAATCTGACATCTAGAGCTGGACACTCTTATCATTGTCATTGGTTTTTGCATCATTGGATTCGTTAGCAATCATGGCTATGTACATCCTTACTGGCTGCTCTTGTGTAGAAATAACAGTTTTGCTGGTGGTGCAACCTATGCAGGGCCTCTCTAATCTTGGGCTATGTGCTCTAACCCTATCATTGCTTCCATACAGCTTCTCTGGTTCTGACTTCCTTGTTGTAATCTTGGCAAAAACCTAGGTCTACCCCTAAGACCTACTGGGTAACTATGTCAGATGCAAGGTAAGCTAACTTACACCTACTTTCATCTCTCAAATCCTTATCTGCGTGAAAGGTCGCCTAGGTGTACTCTCAAGCTCTAAACTCTACTACTAAACTAAGGTATCCTATGGGTCCTTTTGCTATATAATGGACTAGTACTAGGTAAGGACATCTAGTAGGTGGACTCATCCACAAGGTAAAATTGTATAGGGTAATGGGTTGTATGGCTCACTATTGGCAACTAGGTCAAACTCTCTAATGTCCTGGTATGGAAAAGTGGATCGTTCACTCAATCCTAAGTCAAATACCTCACTCTATTCTATAAGGGAACAAGGACAACTCCTATGGATCTACTGGATACTATAGCTCGAGTAACTATCTATACATTAACTGCAATAGGCGCACTTTGTGCACTAGTCAATAGCTACTCATCCTACTATCTAGGTAAACTGGTGCTCACAGCTCAATCCTATGGTTTAAGGCAAAAACCTAATCATTATCTCTCTCTCACTGAACCAACACTGAATGGAATTACACTACCTGTCTAGTTATTTGGGAACTATCTAGCTTGGGTACCCTGGTTGTCTCACTCCTGTCATTGACATGTTTTCCTTGCTACTTATCTTTATCCACTGCTATCTCCTAGAAGTAGTCTATCCAAATCATCTACCTAACCTCTTATCTATACAAGATTCAATAAATACAAAATAATTGATTAAATAAATAAATAATGAATGATAAACATGGATAAATTAATAATAATAACAATAAGAATAATAATAATACTAATAATAATAATAATAATAACATTATTATTATTATTATTATTAAGTAAACACATCATCAATAATAGTAAACATCATATAAGCATGCATCATGTAACAACCCACCCGTTCCGAGCCACGAGCCAAATATTACTATATAAAACTAAATATCTCATAAATTAATTTTCTGTTAATTTTTAATATTTTAACATAAAATATTAGCTCGGAATAATCTAAGCCCCATGAACACACCCATTCCCGGAAATGTCACTAGCAACTGACCGTTTCCTAATCTACTTGATTCGGTTCAGCTAACTCGAATCTACCTTCGGCGTCTTAAGACGGAGATGTCACATGCAAAACATGGATGGGATGCTTGGGTTCTAACGTTGTTCTACATGCATGTAATGATATGTAAACAAGTAAATGAAGAAAATAAACAAACGAAAAATTCAAAATATATATCTAATTTTGAAAATAAAATTGACAGAGTTTCCCTAAAAGTGCAATAGGGGTCACCCTGTCAACGATGAATAATATATATTTATAAAAAAGAGGAATCTATCCATGGAAATAATAAATATTTATATCGATATAATTTCAAAACATGACATTTTTATTTGACTTTCATTCTAGTTTTGTTTCACAGGCTAAACGGTCATAGCATTTCACAAAGTAATCTAAAATAATCTCATCGTTCACACAACTTATAAATCATCATTTCCATTCATTACATGATGGCAGGTACATGTGTACAATGACTTTGCTACTCCTCCGAAGATCTGACGGTGCTCAGTGTAACACCCCAATAAGGCTCACCCATGAACCGACCCGCAAATATTACCGGCAATCGAACTATTCTCTAATCTACTAGATTTGGTTAAGCTGACCCGGATTTACTCTCAGCGTTTTAAGATGAAGATACAATTCTCTATATGCATGGATAAATACACAAAAATCTTAACATGCTACTACATTGATGACATGAAAATCAATTCACGCACACTAACACAATTGCAATAAAATAAAAAAGAAATTCTAAACAAAAATGGACAGAGCCTGCCCTCAAAGTGCAATTAGGGGCCACCTTGTCAAAATAATATATACAAACATATATCCATATATCAACAACTTCATTCTCATAGAATATAATCTACTGTATACTCGTTCTCAAACTTGGGTCTCAACCCACCAACACATTCTCTTCATAATTCGTGTCGTATCATCAAGTCATAGCATTTGCTCACATTAGTTTCAATAAAATAAAATCATAAACAAATTATTAAACATTCGATCATCAAACATATGTGTGTGCAAGAGACTTCACTGCTCCTCCGTCCAACCTATTGCATCCGTCACATACTCGCCACCTACATATAGTACGAAAACACATCGACTGTTACTAGTCCAAAAAATAACTAATGTCAAACTGGCACAGGAGAGCTAACCCTTCTGTTGAAAAAAAACCATCATATACTTCATCAAGAACTCTCACAAGGGCACTAATGGGCGTCGTCGCCCTCAGGTCAACAACATCCCATTTTCCATATCATTCTCTTGCCTTGGCCATTTCATCTATCGCTCCTCACACCAATTTCATTCTCAGCCCTTTACGTCCTCCATATTACTTCTGGCCTTGAGCACAAAGGCCAAGTACTCTCAGACAGTCGTCTTCAGTACCCTTTGAACCACAAGTCTAGACATGTGTTGTACTTAACAGTACTTGTAAACCTCCACGTTCTTCGGGTGTGAGGAACTCATACGTGGAGTTGTCAGGATCCTTTGGGAATGGAGTTGTCCAGAGCCCGCTTTAACTAGCCAGCGCCCTCTCGAGTAGCCCGGTCGTCAAATATCCCTGGTCACTCATCTCACTGAAAACGGGAAAACTATACATATATAGGTCTGGGTTGGGATTTATATAATAGGGCCGAAGACATTGTGAGCTGGATCTGAATATCAAAACCATACTCAAGGGATCTCATCTTCGAGGGTTATTAATCCGGAAATGCAATCGGCTAAATAGACCGAGATAAGTGGGATCCGTTAAAACGCCACTTAAGTCGCCTTGCAAGTACGAAATCAAACATACAATAGAATAGAGCAAAAGATAGAGACGAGTCCTAAATGGAGCTGGTAGAAGCTCCAAGCATGTCATCGCGCCTAGGTGGCAAGCTCCCACTCCATACCTCTCGTCATCGAAAATTGACGACAGCTAGGGTTTCGCCACGTGGATCAGAGCTCAAATTCGGCTCTCATCGACGTCCGAAGTTTGATCAGGTTTAACTGGATGAGCTCCGCGAAAGATCCAGTGAATTCCAGCAAATCCGGTTTTCCAGTGAGTTCTAACTGTTTTTCAACGAGTTCAGTGGTTTTCCGGCAACTCTTCGACTATTTTCCAGTGGCAATTGTCGGCAACGTCTACTTGCCAAATAGCTACGGTATTAGATACCGTTCGAATCATCTTGGCGAGTCCAACATGTCTACGGTGTCGACATGGCCGGCGGAGGCGGCGGCTCGCCAGAAAATGCCTAAAACAAGGGCGGCCGCAATGGGTGACTCGATCTGGCCGGCCCGGGTGGCAATCGGCTCCAATATGGTCATGGAAGGGCGTGTGAGGGTCGGTGACAGCGAGGCGACCACTGACGGCTACGGAAACGATAGTCGGCGACATGAGCGCAAAGCGGGCGGGACAATCTGGCATCGCGGTGGCAAGAAGGCGGCCGGGGTTGGTCGAGGTGGCATGGCCATGCCATGGCTGAGCCTGGCAACGTCAATCGACGGCGGCCGGAGGCAGCGACGGCATCAAACAGGGGTGAAGGCGGCGGCAATCAAAGGTTTCGGGGAAAGAAAAAAGGGTTAGGGTTGGTCAGTGACATACTCGTAAATAAAATTTGGCTCGACTGTGAGTTGAGTGAAAATAATAATTAACTTGCAATAAATCCTAAAATAAATAAAAAAAAATCGGGATAAATCACATAAAATAAGACAAACATCACGACATCCAAATGATATACTCTATAACTATTAACCCACCTAAAGTGCCCCATAACGCGTCCTAATGTGGTAAACTACCTAAAATTATTTCTATGGTCACAAAATAAAGAAATCTAAAATCATCAACTGTATGATCTCATGCATTTTAATAACTCATTCTGTGCTCATTCATGATGTTATCATCACATAGTCAGGTACACATGACCCTCATAGCTCATACACGCAACTGGCATCCGCTCGGTACACGTGTTCTAAAACATACTCAACTCAATTCGATGGCTGAACCGATCGGCTAACGACTATAAAACTATGACTCAAATCACGAGTTTTACACTCAGTCCTCAAGATTCTCACCTATATAAAATATAAAAAACCATAAGTAATGGTGAGCTGGATCTGAGTTTCGTAAACATACTCGAGGAATCTCATCCTCGAGGGTTATTAATCCGGAAATACGATCGGTTAATGGCCTAAGCTAAGTGGGATCCAATAAAAACCACTCAACTTGTTCTACAATCTGTAAATATAAATCACAATAGAATAGACCAACAAATCAGGGGAGAGTCCTAAACAGACCTATTAGATGCTCCAAGGGTGTCCACGTACCTAGGCGGCGAGCACTTACTCCGTTCCTACAAATCAAATCAAGAAGCTAACGCCCATTAACTAAATTATGCATCAACTTAACATGAACATCACACATACAATGCAATCATTATCTAACAGTCAAACAATCATTAGTGTAGAAATAACACTAACTCATCCTATTCATACCAATTTTATTATATTTTTCTAAGTTATATTGTAGTCAATTAGCCTGCTCAGATTTACTTTACTTAATTAGATAACTAATAATCATTTACTATCAGTCAAATCGTGCAGTCTTCACTTCAACCATAATTAGGCAATCATCACAACAATTAATCAATCCTAGCATGTTGTGCTAATAAATATCAATTTTAAATAATTAAATGGAATAAAATTCTATACCTAATCTTCAGTCACACAGCAATGGCAACAAGGTTGTGGCCGGCTCAAGTGATGATTGGCGGGAAGAGGGAAGGAAGAAAAAGAAGAAAGAGGTTGGGTGAGAAGGATGAATACATAGATGTCAGGGTGAGAAAAATGAATGGTGAGTGAGAAAAATGAATGGTTGTCTTGTAATATAAAATTTGAATCGACTTCGACTCGAGTCAAAAATATACTAACTCATAAAATTCTAAAAATCCAAAGAACAGGAAAATAAATCCCATAAAATATAATACACATCAATGACATGCTCTATAACTAATAACCCACCCAAACTGCCCGTAACGCATCCTAATACGTTATTCGACCTAAAAATAATTCTACAATTTAATTAAAATAAATAAACAAAAATCTAGCATACTCTCATATATTCTGATAATTCATTTTGTTGTTGTCTTATGACATTATCATCATATACTTAGGCACACATGACTCTCATGGTTCATAACACAAGATCGGTCTCAACTCAGTATGAGTATTTTGAAATTGACCAGACTGAAATTAACAGTCGAACTAACCGATTCAGATTATAAAACTCTAACTTGAATCACGGGTTTTACAGACTGTACAAATCCAGATCTTACCACGTGCCATGATCCAATTGTTCAGTAGACTGTGTTTAATTGCGTTAAATATATATAAAAGAATGGAAAGCTTGAATGACATTTTCAAAAAGTTAAAACTAACTCGAAGCCTGACGGAGGCTCTACAAATGAGAATCAAGATAAGAAAGCTAAATGGACCTCAAAACCCTAAAGTCAACTAGGTGAAAATTGGACCTCAAATGAAAGTTGGGCCGACAGGTGCAATCCCTTAGTTCGAGCTCCTTAAGATGAATAGAGATACCCTTAAAAAGCCCAAACAAATACAAAACATTTCAACAACTTTAATCTAGCCTTAGAACCATGAGCTAAAACTATCTAGAACCCGTCATCTACCTCAAGTATACGTTGATAGCTTATTGTCTAATGTAGTATAACTGAAGCTATCATCTATATATTGAGCATACCCAGCCTCCATAACATGCTCATAAAGCCATCTTGGCCCCATACACAGTCTAAAAGCTATATCGACTCAAGACTAGCCCGAACCAAGCGGGGCAACAAGAGGGTACAACCCTAACCTAAAGATGGGATTTTACAACTACTTATCTTCGTAAAAATTTGTCCCTAGAATTTTCTGCATCAGTTGCAATTAGAGGACTCAACTTTAGAAGCCAATGAGCTGGCAATACTATAGCTACTAAGCTATAACTTGGATGGTAGCACTCCCTCAAAAGTTGGTGACACACAGTCAAATGGACCAACATGATACGAGCCCCTCAAAGTCTAACCAAGCTCTCTAGCTCTCTACTGATCTGGTTAGACATGATTACATATGCTCGAATCCTCTGGCTGGAAGGACCACAGGGTCACTGCCAACTATGAGGACTAAAATGCAATGGCCTAGGTAGAAGTTGGTTCACCCCCTAAGGTGGGGCGTAGTAGGTTGGTCAAGCCTTACTCTAGAGTAGCTCCAGGTATTAGTCTAAGCTACATCTAGAAAACCATGTTAAGATTGAGGTCTATAGCTAACAACTACCCATGTATCCCTAATCCTCATCAATGTGAAAGGTAGACTATTTATACCCTCGGGGAACTTTGCTTCTTATGAGTCATATTGTCATATGGTGGACATTAGTACAAAGTAAATGTATAGGCTAATGAGTTGTATGGCTCATTGTTGCAGTCTAGGTTAAACTCTCAGGTGTCCCTACATGTGGAACTCGACTGCTCACTAGGTCCTGACTTGGTCTCAAGTTGAGTATTTCACTCAATTCAATAACGGAACGAGGACAACTACTATGAATTTGCTACGAACTATGGTTATGGTAACACTCTATACAACCACTAACTACTAAAGGAAGTTCCCTACGACGGAAAGGCTGTAAGTGCACATGGGCATGCCTATTGCATCTCAAGGAGTATGAAAGCATTTTGTGCGTGGAATTGTGAATTTGAATTTGCTCTGTAACATGTGCACTGGACAATTTTCGCTCATATTAACCCTCTAGGTAAATGGGTAGTAGGACTAGTATATTTGGAGAAGTAAGTATAGAAATACTAGGCTGAATACTTGAGTGTCTGACATCTATGGGTCTCACGACAAGAGATTGGGAGTCTCTCATGAAAATATGGTCACATTGCTCAATAACTCTAACTAGTAGGAATCTCATCCTCACGTGCAGGGGTTTAACATCTAATGTACTGGAAAGGAGTGTCGTAAGATAGGGATATCCTAGTGGATATGTATGTCACTTTGATCTGAAGTGATGTGAGGGTCTTTGTCTAAGTCACATTTGGTAATGAAATCTCTGTGTAAGATAATGGGTGGCAAAAATTTTAGTAGGTTTATAGACATTCTCTAAGATTATCATGATTGTATTCCACCACAAGTGGGCCAATCTATGGAATAGTCAATCAATGACGAGTCTAAGAGACAACTCCTAAGTGGTTCAAGTATAATCAGCCAACAGTAGACATGTGTTTCTCGATACAATACAAGTCACGTACTTTTAAACGAGAGTGTTCAGATGACCCAAATAACCACTATATTCACTTGAGCCTACGGGAACTCATACTGAGGTTTGATACGTGTCTCGTCCATTCTTTGGTGGTACATGGCCTATTGTCCCTCATCAATTTGTGGTACTAATTTTGACTCACATGACTACTATCATTGTGGTAGACTCTCAAGCAAGGCTATCAATCAAGATGAGCATACATTGGTGTCCCTCTATCTGGTCAGTGTGATCTGGGCTGAATTGAGCACCCTTCTGAGTCCTCCCATGCTCAATTAAATTCATCATCTCAATACTAGTCTGCAACCAACTACCTACCCTGCAAACCCGAATTAGTACCACAAAGGTACCTCCTATACCCGGGGCAAAGGCTCAATGCTATAGTTCAAGGTAAGAACCCTAATCAAATCACTCCCTCTGTGATGGACACTCCCTCACTAAACACACCTTCTATACCAAAGACATTGACATGAGTCAGACTCCTCTCACTTGCTAAACCGATCACTAAATTAGTTGTACAATTTGTTTGATCAACTACTAACCATCTGATCTATGTACTGTGATTATGGGACAATCTAGCGAGTGTGGTTATCCCATCTTGAAGTGATACTTCTATGGTCTCTTTTCTGCTCGTGTGTATCCCTTTGAAGACTTCCATGAACACTAACTAATGAGGTTATTTTGCAATAGACATTTGAGGCAAGGATGACTAGTCAAGGCAATGGTATGCAAGGTAGCTAGTACACTTGATCTCATGCCATCATATCTGAATATCCCCGGTGCTCCTAACTCTCCTTTACCCTATTGATGTCGCTATAGATAAACCATATCCTCAATTTGTGACCCACATGGCTCTAAAAGCTACGATATGTAGTCGTGAGGCAAGGTTAAAAAGGCCCCCAAGTAACTGCCTTCCTATTTTGTGAGGCAAGAACTACACGACTGTGGCACCCACACTAACCACTCTCCTCATTTGGCATTTGAGCAATACACAAATGACAATAGCACATACTCTGTCGAAATAATAGGTGGATGAGTAAATAACAAAATAACAATAATAAATAACAATTAAACATTCATGAAAATAAATAGTCAAATAAATAATGAATAATAATTAAAAAGGCAATTAATTAATAATTAAATAAATAAAATCATTTATCAATAAATGAATATAAATAAATAAAAAATACACTAATCTATAAATATCAATAAAAATAATATTGCATGAGTTTAACTAAATGCAAGTAAATAATAATGCATGCACAAGTAAGTAATTAAATAAATAATTGGATAAATAAATATTCAATAAATCAATCATTATATTATATAGTTAATTAAGTAAATGATAACATCTAGTCATAAGAAATAATAGGTTAAATAAAAATACATGAGTATGCAATTAAACACGGGTAACCAATAACATATGTGCGAGCAATTAAATAAATAAATAAATAATGATAAGCATGGATAAAATAATAATAATAAGTAAACATGTCATCAACAATAGCAAATAATCGTATATGAATGCATCATTAACAATAATTAAATAAACAACATGAAATAAATCAACTATTGAATAAATATATGAATAAATTAAATAAATAATAAAACAATCATAGTATCAAAATATGCCCAATCATGTGAATTTGCAACTAAACTAATATAGGGAGTCTCGAAATACTAGAAACAGTAAAAAATGGACGAAAATGGGATAAAAACTAGGTGGCGAGTCATATCGAGTTAGGGCGAGTCGACTCGATCGAGTTGATCTCCTTACGAGCTAAGCCAACTCGGCTAGTTGGGCCAGTCACGAATGGCTCTATATAGGAGTGGACTTGGACAAGGGCATAGCCTAATAGACATGAACATAGCTAGGTGGACACTGGTGAGCATGCATGGAGAAGAATAGGCCGGAGCATGTAAATGGGCACAATGCGGGCCAGAGGTGCACAACACCCAAAAACAACAATGGCGGCAAGTCAGGATCGTCACTAGTGGGGATAGATGGGGAACCACAAGGCAAATGTGATGGCGGTGGTTGTTGACAAAGTCGGCCACCAAACAGCTAGGAGGAGGAGGTTCGCCATCCGAGGCTCGCTGACGCCAAAAAAGAGCTTGGAAGGCAGCATCAGTAGTGGAATCTAGCCAACAAAATGTCCCGCTAGCAACAAACGGGCCGGCGCCAGTGATGATATTGGGTCTAGGTTAGTAGTCGTTTGTGAGGTGATCACAATGGGGCCAGTCTGAGGGTGGTTACAGTCTTGTTGGTGGCAGCCCAAAGAAGCAACAGCGCTAGGTAAAAATCTCCAGAAAAGTGGGAAGTGGTGGATGCTAGGGTTGACTATGCACGACTCAGATCTTGCCATGTGGTGTGATCTGGTCATTCAACAGACTATGGGCCACCTAGAGTATATATATATATATATATATATATATATATATATATATATATAT
>JAVDBV010000169.1:0-11915 GCA_032619315.1 Piper longum
AAAAATCAGGAAAAATCCTATAAAATAAAATAAAACACACAAAATCCAAATGATATGCTCTATAACTAATAACCCATCCAAAACTACCCATAACACGTCCTAACGCGATAAACGGCCTAAAACTATTTCTACGGTCACAAAATTAAAAAAAATCTAAAATCGTCAACTGTATGCTCTCATGCATTCTGATAACTCATTCTCTGCTTATTCATCTCATTATCATCACATCCTTCGCTACACATTACCCTCACAGCTCATACACGTGACCGACATCGGCTCGGTACACATGTTCCGAAATATAGTCAACTCGAATCGACGGCTGAACCGATCGGCTAACGACTATAAAACCGTGACTCGAATCACGGGTTTTACACCCCATCTCTCCCTAGTTTATGCACGTTTTGATAGCACTTTTGGCTACTCTTCCCCATAAAAGGCACGGACACACTAAGGATGAGGAGAACCACCATTAGCCACTCGATTAGACGACTAACAGGATTTCACCTGAGGAGTGGGCATTAGATCAGTGATTATCATCTGAGGTCAGTCAGCATTGATGGGAGTCACCTAGATTTCAGGAGGCCAGTGTGAGCTCAGCATTGTCCTACTATTGTGCATGCCACCAACGTGATCTAGACTCTTTAAGGATCAAGCACATATGGTTAGACAACCTCAGTCGAGTTGTTAGCAATCACTTTAGGAGAGAGACAAACACATGGAGGTAGACATGCCCGAGATAGTAGTGGGTTCATGATATACATGATCAAGATCGGGCCCTCAACACTTGGATAGCAAAACCACCATTTGTGATGCGCTATTGCCAACTGAGATGCACAACCACGGTCCGTGATACACTGCCACTATATAAGTTGTACAACCATAACCTGTGATGCACAACCACCGACCAAGTGTGCACTATCATTATCTATGTAACGCTCAACTGTTGACAGAATGGAGCTGTTAGTGTGGAAGCCATGGCCAAGTAGTTGTTGCATCACTCAACAGGAGGGTAACTACTTGAGGGCTTTCTTGGCCTTGCTTAACGACCGCACATCATAGCTTTCAGAGCCGAGTAGGGTTAGAGATTGAAGACATGGCTTATTACAATGGCATCAGTGGGGAAGATGAGAGTTAGGGGCACTAGTGTTGTTCTAATTTGATGACATGGGATTGAGTTTACTAGTTACCATGCATACTATTGCCTTGACTAACACCCCCTTGGGTCATATGTGTATTGTGAGGTAGCTTGATTAGTCAGTGCCAACAGAGCCTTCAAAGGGATGCATGTGGTCAGAGTTAGAGATCATAATAGTATGTCTTCTATATGGGATGGCTACAATTGTCAGATTATTCAGTCGCCATGATAGTATATCTATGGGCCCTGCAGCCATGGTACATAGATCAGATGGCTAGCAGATGATCAGACATATAGCATAACCCCTTCAATGATTGGTTCAGCCAATGAAAGTAGTTGGACTCGTGCTTGAGTCTTTAGCATTAGATGGTGGGCTTAGTGAGGGAGTGTCCGTTAGGGAGAGAAGGATCTCCCTATGCTTCACCAACATGATTACAATCTTTACCTTGCATCGTAGGACTGAGCCTTGGCTTGAGTAGAGGTACGTTTGAGGTACTCGTTAGGGCTTGCAGTGCATGTAGTTGATTAGTCCTGAGGCAACAACTTCACCCCATCTTGGGAGCAACTAAGATGAGAACTTTTGTTAGATCAGACCACACTGATCAGATAGAGGGACAATGATATATGCTTATTTTAACTGATAGCCTTATTTGAGAGGCTACTACTACAGTAGTAGTCATGAATGTGAGGATCAGTACTACAAATTGGTATGGGACAACTAATCACACATCTCTGAAGAATGGATAAGACTAATGTCAAACCTCAGCATGAGTCCTTGTAAGCAAGAAGGGAGATAGTGGTTTTTTGGGTCATTTGAACCTTGTCCTTTTAGAAGTGTGCAACTAGTATGATATCTAGAAACATATGCCTACTATTGGCTGATTGGACTAGAGCCACATAGTAGTTGTCTCTTCTTCATTGATTGGTTGTTCCATAGGCTAGCCACTTGTATGGGAGTGCAATTATAATGATCTTAGAGACATGTATAAATACCTACCAATGTTTTTGGTGACCTAGTATCCTACATAGAGTTTTCATTACCCTTCATGACCTAGACGAAGATCCTCACATCACCACATTTTATTGTGGCATACCGACTTAGTAGGCTTTCCTTAGCTCAACATACTCCTCAACACACCAAATGTCAAACCTTTGCACATGAGGATGAGATACCTACTAGTTAGAGAAATAGAGTAGTGTGACCAAACTTCCACGAGAGACCCTAGCCTCATGTTGTGTGACCCATCGATGTCAAGCATAGTCTAGCCTTCACATGATTATTTTTAGATTCACTGCTCTAGATGTACTGTAGCCCTGCCACCTGTTTACCTAGATAATTTAGATAAACAAACATTGACCAGTGCACCACAAACTAGATTCAGATTCCATAGTTACATGTAGTGTATGCCTTCATACTCCTTGAGACACATTCTACATACACAGGTGTGCTCACCACTTTACATTTTAGAGAGCTTCCTCAAGTGGTTAGAGTTTGAGAGGCCACTTCGTATTGGTCCATTAGACTTTGTGTCGTCAGCTTTTGAAGGAGAGCTACCCTCTAGGTTTTAGCTCGGTAGTTGTAATCTTGTCAACTTAGTGGCTTCTATAGTTGAGTCCTACAGTCGTAGTTCATGCGAAAAATTTTGGGGATGGACTTTTTATGACCCCAGCTTTAGGTTAGGGTTTTACCTACTTGTTGTCTTGCATGGTTCATGCCAGTCTTGAGTCAGTTCAACTTTCAGACCATGAGTATGGGGCCAAGATGGTTGTATAAGCATGTTATGGATATTGTGTATGCTCGATATACAAATGATGGCTTTATTTAAGCTACAATATAGCATGATTTATCAGCATATACTTTAGTTATACGAGTTCTAAATATATCTTAACTCAAATATTTAGTGTAAAACCCACGATTCGAGTTAGGGTTTTATATTCAGAACCGGTCGGTTCAACCACTATTTCGAGTCGAGTATGTTTCAGAACACGTGTACTGAGTCGACGCTGGTCGGGTGTGTGAGATATGAGGGGTCATGCATGCCCAAGTATATGATGATAACGTCATGAATACAACAGAAAAAATGAGTTATTTTGTGTATGATTTTATTATATTAAAACTAATGTGAGAAAATGCTAAGACATGATGATGTGCTACGATTGAATACTATGACATGATGATACGACATGAATTGTGAAGAGAATGCATAGGTGGGTTGAGACCCAAGATTCAGCGAATGATGCATATAGTAGATTAGAATTATGTGTGAATGTTAATGTGTTATATATGCATATCTGTTGTATATGTTGATTTTGACAGGGTGGCCCCTAATTGCACTTTTAGGGGAGACTCTATCCGTTTTATTTTAGAATTTTTATTAATTTTGATCGTAACTATATTGATGTGTAAATTAAGTTGCATGTCATCTATGTAGTATCCTGATAGAGTTTTATGCATTCATTCAGGTATGGCGAGTCGTATCTTTATCTTAAGACACTGAGATTAGATCCGCACGGGTTGGGTTCGGGTTAGCAGACCTAACCGGGGCTTGTAACATGTCGGCTCGATTCATGAGGGTGAAATGGATTTGGGGTGTTACAGAATTGGTATCAGAACCACTCTCAGTCGATTAATATGCAAGATACTGTTTTAGGTGATGTGTGTGCAAAGACTGCTCTGAGTCAAGCTGGCAGGTATGTTTCTATTTGATTCCTTACATGCAGATCTTTCTTCATAAGTTATTTGGATAATAGTGTTTTTAGGGCTTGATAAAAAATATGTGGAATTGACCTTAGTTAAGTTGACAGGTCATTTTTATGGATTTTCATCAAGATATCAAACTGCTTGCTTTATTAGATGTGAGCAAGGTACGTCATAGTGCTAGTGGAGGCAGAATGGGTATAGGATCCCATCTTATACCAGATCCAAATATCAGCAGATATCAATAGGAATCTGACAGGAATGTAATGATGGGCTTAGAGACCGACTAGTTCTTTCCTTTGCATAAGAGATTTGGATGAGTAAGGGCATCTACATGTTCAGTTTGCTGAGGTTGAATTGGATGTTGAACAGGTGTCTGCCTTTTTCATGTCGCACATTAGTCTTGCTCCCATGGGATATGGTGTACATGGTGAGAAGAAGTTTGAAGTATGGAGCTTGAAGAAGGAGTGCAATAGTGAGGTCCTTGAAGTATAGGGATACTGGCAAGTTAGTTGGCACATGATATGGACCACCGACTGCCTTGGACAAATCCTTAGGGATTTATGCCAATGGAGCCCATGAAGTACATGGGGCAGAGATAAGATTTTGGGCAGATGACTAGAAATGGGCCACTTCCAAAAGATGGTAATGAATGAGGATAAGTAGTGAGACAGAGACCATGCTGTGACGAGGAAAAGATCAAGACCACCATTGCCTACAAGATCAGATATTTGACGAGATTTCACCAGGGAAAAGGCACCAGATTAGTGAGTATTGTTGAGGACCAGTTAGCACTACGATGAGCAACCATTCCAAATTTCAAGAGATTAGTGTGGATCCAGCATAGGTCACCATGGTACATGTCAGCACCATGATCCAAATCCCTCTCAATCAGACATGTATGGTTGGACAACATGAGCGTAGTGGTTAGCAGCCACCTCTAGGGAGACAGACACATGGAAGAGACAATATTGGATTTGCGATGTATATGATTATTGCTGACATAGTTGCACAACTGCCGACCGAGATGCACTACCACCGACCGAGTATACATTACTGTCGTTCGAGTAGATCAGATAGAGCTTAGTAGGGTTAAATTTGAGGAACAAGATATAGCTACAATGGTATCAGCAGAATAGAGGAGAGTTAGGAAAGTTGTGGTCATTTTGATGAGATGACATAGGATCCGACTTCACAGTTCTCTTGCAATCATTGTCTTGACCTGACACCCTTGGGTCAGATGTTTATTGCAAGATAACCCAATCAGACATTGTTAGCGACAGCCTCATAGGGATGCACATGGACAAAGTCAAAACATGATAGTAAGACATCCAGATGGGACATACATAGTGACCAGATTGTTCAGATAGCATGATAGAACATTCATGAGCCACAACTGGCATACACAGATTGGGATGGTTGTAGATAATCACACATGCAGTTCACCTATTTAGCGATTGGCCAGCCAGCGAGAGGAGCTAGACTTGTATTAGAGTATGGGGCATAGATAAAAGGTTCAATGAGGGAGTGTCTTCTAGGGAGATAGTAATTCCCTTATACTTTGCCAGCATGATTGGGTCTGTACCCTGAGACATAGGATTGAGCCTTGCCCTAAGTATAGATGTACCTTCATGGTATTGATTAGGGTTACAGTGTAGGTCGGTATTAGCAGATTAATCTTATGATGACTGATCTCACCCCAGCTTGAGAATGATACTGATAGGGATCTCAGACAGAACAGACCATGCTGACCAGATGGAGTGATATCAATGTATGCACATCTTGATTGATAGCCTTACTTGAGTCTACAATAGCGATAGTAGTCATGTGAGTCAAGATTAGTACAACAAATCGGTACGGGATGGTAGGTCACGCACCACTGAAGAGCGGACGAGACACGTGTCAAACCTCAATATGAGTCCTCGTAGACTTGAGGAGAGATAGTGGTTCTTTGGGTCGTTTTAACCCCACCCGTTTAGAAGTGCCTAACTAGTACGATATCGAGAAACACACGCCTACTGTTAGCTGATTAAACTAGAGCCACTTAGGAGCCATTTCTGAGATACGTCATTGATTGACTGTTCGACAAACTAATCACCTATGGCATAGTAAATCATGGTGATCTAAGAGACTAGTCCATAGACCTACCGATATTTTGGCCACCCAGTACACTACTTAGGGATTTCATCTCCCTTTCCTTTTGCATGATACATTGACCTTACTATAGATTAGAGTGACACACCTTTGTAGCAGATTTTTCTTAACATAATGGATTTCCTCATTTACCTAGAGTCAGATACCATATGTGAGGATGAGATACTACCTAGTGGGAGTTCCTGAGCAATATGACTAGATTTTTATGAGACTCAGTTTCCTTTCCTATAACCCCAGAGGTGTTAGACATAGTAGAGTGTCCTCTCGAGTATTTCCACTCACCCCTCTAGATATGCCAATTATACCATCAGTTATTCAGATAATTGAGATGAGCAGACATTGA
Organism: Piper longum; assembly: GCA_032619315.1. Lineage (NCBI taxonomy): Eukaryota > Viridiplantae > Streptophyta > Magnoliopsida > Piperales > Piperaceae > Piper > Piper longum. The sequence continues at coordinate 6,331 of JAVDBV010000169.1, forward strand.
CCAGAGCACGCGCCATAGACTAGATGCAGATTTGGTAGCTCTATGCAAAGTATGTTTCCATACTCCTGGAGACACACTATATATGTATAGGTGTTTTCACCCCCAGTTCCAGACAGAGAGCTCTCCCTTGAGAAGCAGTTACTGGTTGTATAGGTAGCCACCAAAGCCATAGTATACAGTAGAGCCATAGCAGCCGTCTATGTTCTCTTATACAACAGTGTGAGATACTTGACTTTGGATTGAGTCAACTAGGACCCAGTGAGCGGTCCAGTTCCTTATACAGGGACACCTGAGAGTTGGATCTAGATTGGCAACAGTGAGCGGTACAGCTCATTAGGGTATCCATTGTACCTAGCAGGAGGCTCATAGCACACCTCAGGATGACTATAGGACCTAGGATAGAGTTTCCTGAGAGTCTATGTAGTTGACTTGTAACATAGATGAGACTCAAAGGGATATGGGTAGATGCTAGCAGGTAGGGCTTACCCTCGATGTAGTTTTTCCCATACATAGCTCAGATTAGCACCCTGCGAGACTATAGAGTATCTGCTTAGACTAACCCAGTAGGCCCTTAGGGGTGATTTAGGTTTTTCCGCCAAGTTAGGAGTAGTAGGGATCAGAACATAAGAAAATGATGATGGTAAGAGATATTCCTAAGCCATCTCTAAACTGATGAATTAGTGAGAGGGTTGTTCCATTCCCGAGTGATCTTAACATCTCTTCATGGACTAGATATGCACTATTTTTTATAGCTCATGTCTAGACTTGTGGTATGAGAGATCTGTAGGCAATTGTCTAATAGTACTCGACCTTTATCCTTTAGGCCAGGAGTTATATGGAAGTTTAGAGATGGCTTAGGATATATGTTTTTCCCGATAGTGGGACTAGTGATATGTTATTTCTGAGTGTGTCATTTGTTAGAATTGGCACATTACAAATTTAGTTCGAGATGCTATCTTATTTGCTTCTTGATGGCTCTTTAGTAGATGCCCTTTGAATGCTCCCATGGAAATATATATATTGGTTTTCCTTCTTCGTGGAGTCAGTTTCCACTAGCCTATTTTTATTAGCTATTTTTTGGACATGTGGCACTTGTTGCTAATATTTTTCCTATTATATATATAGGTCTTGTGGTTCTTTGTGTTGGGTCACATTAGTGGAAGGAGAGATATTTGCTATAAATGCTTGTGCTCAGTGTACCGTTATTTTTTCCCGTGATTTTGTCTACATTTGATGTGTGTTTATATGTATTATTTGATGTATTGTTTTGTATGCCCCCACCAGCTTTTGTATTAACAGATCATACATGATATCAGGTCTCTGGATGAGACATTCAAATTTTAGCTTCAACATCAATAGTTATTTTGTTGTATTTATTCTCTTTATTCTCTTATTTATCCATTTATATTTTGGCTCTTGTTGGGTGTTGAGTGTTCTCATGTCATGTCGTTGTAGGTAGCTTCTTATTAAGATGTTGTACGCATCTATTCATCCATTCCTTGTTGAGTGTTGGTTGCGCATTTAGTAGTGTCTTCCTTTTTCCGGCCGCCAAGAGGGTTGCTTCGGTCTATCTCTAATTTGAGTATTTCAGATTAGTTGATTTAGATATGATTCGACTCGATCGTACTAGTCCTGTCCTCTACTTACATGTGTGCAAATAAGTGCACTTCAAGGATTAGGTATAGATGTCGCAACGCCGTCCTTGTGAGCTGTTTTCCACCTTCCATGTAGTTTTTTTATGTGGATTGCACATGATCAAAGTTTCACCCAATCACACATGAGTTTGGGTTGCACATTGCATTGCAAAATGTAATAGTTAATTAGAACTATATATGAATATGCTAATAGTTCAAATTTTATTCATAACATTACAAATTCTTATTTCTTAGCAAAGCCGAATAGGAAAATGAGGCTACGGCATCAAAAACATATGTAAATAATACCAAAGCAATAACTCTATATGAGAGTTATCAAACCCCCAAACTTGAATCTTTGCTAATGCCTAACAAAATACTTATTTCAAAATATTCTACCCAACTATTTTAGAAGATCAGATAATCATACTCCAAAGTTTGGCAATGACAATTAGAGATGCAAATCTAGACCAAGTTCATTGTAAAATCATGAATAGGTTTCTCAGAGAAATAATCTCCTTAAACCAATCGTTTCACCTTGCAAAGGTAAGCTTTAGATTTTTTAAGACACATGGAGAATCAGATTATCATAAGCTTCAATTGCAGGTTTTTCTTCCCAATAATCTAAATTCTTCGATATTTAAGATCAATAATATTTATTAGGTTGTAAAGGGGCTGGACTAGGGCTAAGAATCAGATTGCAGGAAAAAAGTAAAGGCATAATTAGAACTAAAGCTTTCTTTAAGTGATCAATATGTTTATTATAGGGACTATTTTGTTCTATTTTTTCCTCCTTTGATGTTCTCCTCACAAATTTTTTTTTTTTACAATACTACAGCTAGTGTATGTAATTCTCCTTTTTTCTCCCATTTGACCAACTCTTTTCTTTTTCTATAGTTCTCCACTTTGTCTTTTCATCAATGCTAACTTAATCTTTTCTACCTTATGAGCATTTGACCATTAAGAAAGATTTAATATAATCATTCTAGGCCAAGAAATTAGTGATAAAGAACAATCTCATAAAAATGGCCAGGGCTAACAAATTAAGGAATATAAATTGGAGGTCCATGTATGGCTTAAAATTAGCTAAACTTTCGGTTTATCAAAAGCTATCCTTTGGCTTTCATGAACAACACTCATCTAAATCATTTCCTGCCTATCCAAAACTTGATAATTTTTTCTTTAGAATTGTGAAATGGAATTCTAACTCTCCTTTTCTCCTTGTGCTAGACAAAACCCAAACCTTTCTATACACTCTTAGGCTAAAAGTTGAAGAGATATTTCAAATGATAATATGGGAAATAAATCTCAGCCCTTACTAAATAGCTCCTAAATTATGTTATTATCAGATCAATGACTATCAATCAAATAGTATATGACTAGACATCATCATTGAAAATTGTCAAAATAGCATACCATAGCAAAGTAACACATCACAGTAAAGCAGCAAAATAGTGCGTCAAAGACTGCTAAATAATTTTTTACATATCGACCATGTTCTGCCTTCCCCTCCACCCCAAACATAAACATAACTGTGTACTCACAGTTAATTAGAGTTTATCACAGCACACCAAAATATCAACTAAACTTTCATCTGGGATGTCAAGCTTCTAAACCTCTTCACATATGCTGCAAATTGTTCCCCTAGTTCTCTCCAACACTGTCGTAAGTATTATATTTTTACTAGGATCTCCATTGAATTAAAATATTCTGTAAATTGTTCAACAAACCTATCCCATTAATTGCTTGAACCGGGATGACAGTTATTGAACCATCTTAATGCATTGCCACTGAGAGATGCAGGAAATTGCTGTAATTTTAGCTTTTCATTGGTCGCAATCGTTCCACACTCAATCTCAAAGATTGTGATATGATCTCCAATATTACCGTCTTCGTCAAACTTCACAAAGGTTGGGCGTTTGTACTTCTCTGGCAAATTTTTTGTGTAAACTTCATCGGCTAAGGGACAAAGACACTTTATTGCTTCGCTCGGTTCTTTGTCCTTATGCACTATTAACATGGCGATCAATGCGGCCTGTGCATCCATTGCGGCCTTCAACTCGTCAAAACGGGCATCTTGAATTGACCCAACTAGCACTACTGGAACCACTGTAGGATAGACTTGTGGAATATAACCAGCTGGTAGTGAAGCTGCTGCGACAGAAACAGATGGTTGAGCCATTGATATTAAAGGCGGCGCCACTGGGATGGGCACTGTGGTGGTGATTGGAGGGGAAACACCATAGAAACTAAAGATCGGGAGAAGGCAGGGTTGTACCATGGGTAGGGTGGCTGGTAGTGGGGTGGTTGTGGAAACCATGTTGAATGTGGGAGTAGACTATGCTTGATCCGACTCAGTTGCATAGTTCGATAGTGTTGCATCCAAATTCTTCTAGCTCTATTTCATGCCTTTACTCCATATAAATTTCATCAACACTTTAAAACCAATCGTAAAGTGTGATACAAAGAAGGCTATTCAAAGAACATGAGATGGATATCATGCCATGTAATGCAATGAAATGCAACATAATATGTGACTAAGCCAATGAGGAATTGGAAACCCAAGGTGAGAGTTTGTCCTTCTCATTAATTCAAAAAATTATAATATAAGCCTTTAGAGATGACTACTTTCAAGCTTCCACTACATGTGAACACACTATCCCTACATTGATAGCTGAGGTGTAATTATACAACATATAAAATACAATAATTATAATCTCTCCTTTTGTCATCTCAAGGCAATTTAAAGTACATTACATGAGAAAATAAGTAGAAGCTACCTAGTCATCCAATTCAACTCCTTGATATTGTTGTCTCCTTGATCTTCCATAGGTGAGGGTATTCCTGTAGGATAGGTTGAACTAGGCTGATAGGGATTCAAATAAATTTATAACCTATATGCTATGTATCTAATGAGTTGCTCTTGGTTCCTTATCATCGATCCCAAGCCATCCTCCAAGTTGTTCATCCTAGTTGCAAGAAACTCGTAGTGGTGGTAGGATGGTATCCCATGGTTGCTTATTAGGTGGTGGAGTAGTGATTCTTGTCTCATGCCCTATCACCTCTTTTTGTTCTTCCCTCATCTCCAGTTGATTACCCTCATCATTGGGAATTTCTATGTCATCAATGTAGACATATTCATCATCTCCCTGTGCCTCTTGAGAAGTCATTGTCGGGGTGGTCACCCTTCTCTTGTTCTTACTAAAGACAAGTTTGGAAAACACATCATAATTCAAAACTTTAGGAGGGAGGGTAAGGATATCTCTAATTATCATCTTGATCCTTAGTTTATTGAACAATCTGGTGAGTGGTCTAGCATATGGCAAACTAACCCTATTTTGATTACAGAACTAGAAATTGTGTTCGATGATGAGCATTGGTAAGTTGATCTTGTCGATGAGGATTTGGTAGATAGTGAAGAGAGAAAATGATGAAATCACATTCAGAAGCCCAGTTTGAGGCCATATGTTCGATGTCACCACTTGCCAAACTAAGAACATCATCTTAGTTAGGTCAACCAAATTCACGAGGATTGCGTACCACATTTGTTATGTGCTCCTCTTGCAAGTAAGTCTCCAAGAAAGATGTAGTCCACACATTGCCACACTCTGGGTCATGTAGATACTCAACTATGTGTTGTGCCCTAAGCTGGAATGCAACACTTCCTACTTTAGCTTGGATGTACCTAGGATTCACTTGAATCATCAAGCACTATAAGTGTAAAACCCGTGATTCGAGTCATAGGTTTTATAGTCGTTAGCCGATCGGTTCAGCCGTCGGTTCGAGTTGAGTGTATTTCGGAACACGTGTACTGAGCCGATGCCGGTCACGTGTATGAGCTGTGAGGGTAATGTGTAGTGAGGATGTGATGATAATGAGATGGATGAGCAGAGAATGAGTTATCAGAATGCATGAGAGCATACGGTTGACGATTTTAGAATTTTTTTCATT